>CM039583.1:4926319-5050145 GCA_022457205.1 Saccharum spontaneum | reverse complement strand
TTAGCATCATATCAGTCTTAGTTAAGTCTTGATCTCCCTTACCAAGCTTCCGATACATCACATAAGGCATAATATTAATTGCAGCTCCTCCATCAATAAGTATCTTAGATACAGGCTGCCCATCAACTCTGCCTTTTACAAACAAAGCCTTGAGGTGTTGTCTCTCATCATCGGCAGGCTTCTCAAAAACAGTCATCATTGGATCTAGCGTTAATTGAGCTATTTGGTCAGAGAAAACAGCCTCTTCTTCGCTATCAGACAGAGCCAAAAATTCCATCGGTAACATAAACACCATATTGACATCTGCCGATGGACCTTTATTTTTGTGCCTTATCTGCCACTGCTGATTACCAGATCTCTCATTGGAGGGACTTTCTTCTTGGTATAAATCTTTTTGACGCTCTCGCTGCACTTTTCTCTTCTGTGTCTTTGTCAAACCCTCTGGACACCATTGAGGAAGCTTAGTTTTCCACACTGGCTGATAAGTCCTAGTTGTCTCCACACGACGTATATTACGATCCCTGTAAAATATTTCTTCATCAGGAACTCTTGCATTTGCCATCTCTTCAAGTTCCTCTTGGTTTCTCGGAAAATATGCAACGCGTTTACCAAGCCTTTCATGTACACTGAGCCTGCCCCCCAGCCGATCATGTACTGATGCTCTCTCTCTGATCGGCTCATTAATGAACAAACCTTGATTACCAGATTGAAACCTTCTTACAGGACGATTAACTCCATAATAACCATTGCACTCTGGGCAATCTTCAACAGTAGGTAACTTAATACCTTCCTCCCAACAATGAATAAAAAATAGATAATTCCAATGATCCTTATGCCGATTCTACTCTTCTTGACGTCTTTCCTCTTGTTGTCGTTGATACCGGTCCCTTCGCTGACGCCAGCCTTCCTGTTGTCTTCGATGAGTAATCACGATGCTAGATCGAGGAGGCTTTCCAGAACTGCCACTTTCTGTCAATAGCCCCTTGCCTTTTGCATCATCGGTAGTTATCCGATGTTGGGGATCTACTGATGCATTCTTTTCAGCAGCTTTCGATGTCAACACCTTAATTTTCCCTTCAACATCCAACATATTTGCTGGAAAAGGATGTTGATCAATTTTCATCGGCTTTTGAATCTTGGAATTGCCAAATTTTATTCTGTCAGACTCAATAGCTAACTGCAATTGTTGTCTAAATACTTTGCACTCATTGGTACTATGTGAAGTTGTATTATGCCACTTGCAATACAACATATGCTTCAACTCTTCTGCCGATGGGATCACATGATTAGGTGACAACTTAATCTGGCCCTCCTGAAGCAAAAGATCAAATATCTTATCAGCTTTGGTGACGTCAAAAGTAAACTTTTCTGGCTCTTTGTGACCAAAGGGACAAGATATCGGCTTCTTATTCTTAACCCACTCAGCCAAACCGATAACTGGTTCGTCATCTGAATCAGAATCTTCCACCTCTTCAACAATTGAAACTTTCTTGTTCCAATTTCTTTTAGGTTCAAAAACCCTAGTGTCTTGATCAGAAATCCTTTGCACTAAATGACTTAGGCTTTCGAACTCCTGAGAAGCATATCTGTCCTTAAGATGTGGTAACAATCCCTGAAAGGCCAAATCGGCAAGCTGCCGATCATCCAACACCAGGCTATAACATTTGTTCTTTACATCTCGTAGCCTTTGCACAAAGCCTTCTACCGATTCATCATTGCGCTGTTTCATCTTTACCAAATCGGTAAGCTTCTTTTCATGAACTCCAGCAAAGAAATACTTATGAAATTGCTTTTCCAGATCAGCCCAAGTGATAATAGAATTTGGCGGCAGTGAAATAAACCATGTAAATGCTGATCTAGATAGAGATGATGAGAACAGACGAACTCTCAATTCATCTCTACAAGCTGCCTCTCCACATTGAATAATAAAACGATTAACATGCTCCATGGTTGATGTATCGTCTTGCCCAGAAAACTTAGTGAAATCTAGCACCTTGTAACGATTTGGGAGAGGAATTAAATCATATGCCGGAGGATACGGAGTCCGATAAGAATAGGTGTTAACTTTGGGCTTGATCCCAAACTGATCCTTCATAATTTCTGCTATTTTATCGGCCCAAAAAGCATCAACATCTTGTTGACGATATTGTTGAATCTCCACTTGAGGTATCTGCTGGTACCCTTTTGCATACCTTTGTGGCCCACGATCTCCAGCAATTGGCACGTTTGCCACTATCTGTGGTCCATTAACCTGCTAAAAGGGTTCGTCGGCTGAGCTGCCGATGCTTGATTCTGAAAACCAGCATGCATGTGACCTTGATGAACACCTGTGGCTTGCTGATTTGGCTGAACTGTATGTTGAGTGGGAAACTGCCCTGACCAATTATTAGTATTCATCAGTACAAAATTTGCCGATGGCTGGTAGCTTGTTAGCATTGCTGGATAATTACATCCAACTTGAGGCATAACCTGGACTCCAGGTTGACTGGCGATAGGAGCCTTCTGCTGCATCGGTAACAAATTTGCCGATGGACTTGAACTAGATGTTTGACCCAAAGACACCTGAAAACCTCCTAGAGTTGGTTGTACAGTAGTTGTAGTATATTGAGGCGCTTGAGCTATCGGCGAACCAGCCGATGGCATAGGAGCTTTTCCTGCTGCGTCAAACACTTGAGATAATCCGTGATTGAAGGCATATGGCTCTGGAGGCATACCATATCCCCACCAATTAGCAGGAGTTTGATTATTCTGTGGTACAGGATCTGATAAAGCCGATGTTGATAGATCTGTATTAAGCTGAACTCGTCCTGATAATGCTGAATCCGGACGCATCAGAGTAGACTGTACGTTAGATAAACCTGCTGATACTGGAGGAGAAGAAATCTCTATACCCGCAACGGCTGGGGGAGCCGATGGAGCAATAGCAAATGCTGATTCTAGTTGATGATAAGCAGGCCCAACGTAACGAGGTGACGCTTGCCCTTCTTTGAAAGTTCGAATCACAGCATTATGAACAGTATTGGACAACACATTGGAGTGATTAATTAAAGCATGATTCACCGTAGAATTAACCATCTCTTGAAGTTTACCCGGATTAGAATCAAAGATAACTTGCCGAGGCAACGGCAAGTCTTGCTTCTGG
The DNA here is from genome assembly GCA_022457205.1 of Saccharum spontaneum. Classification (NCBI taxonomy): domain Eukaryota; kingdom Viridiplantae; phylum Streptophyta; class Magnoliopsida; order Poales; family Poaceae; genus Saccharum; species Saccharum spontaneum. The sequence continues at coordinate 5,047,003 of CM039583.1, read as the reverse complement.
ATGACTTGTCCACTTTTGTTCAAGCTGAATGACTTCAAGCAGAGCTGTCTGTATTCTTCTATAGCCCTCTCCATAGCCTGCTTCTGATCGTCCTTAAGATCTTCTTCTGTTACCGCGATGATGTTCCCCGCATCGATCTCAGGATTGAGCATCTTGACTAGATCTGTCCCACCGAGCGTGCTAAAAGATGTGTTGATGCAAAAGTAAATCTGCAAACACAAAGGGCTAATACCCGAAGTCGATATCCAAAGCGTGCCAGTCGATTTGACCTGTTAATCGACAAGAATGAAGATACGAGCACTTTGGTCCTGACAACAGCGATACGCCCGGAAGTCACGGCCAAGAGGTACTCACGCGGAACTCGAGGATCGTCGAAGATTGCACTAGAGCAATGCAACTCGCCGAATCGATGAGAACTCGTAAAAAGGAAAAATATGCAAATTGACGAAGTCGCCGAAAGTAGATGTAAATACGAGTAAAAGCTATTTTTTGATGTATTGATTGATCCCCTATTACATTGCCCTTCACTCTATATTTATATTCTGATCTACAGAAACGTAACCAAATACGACTAGGACACTAAATCCAAACATGACTTTGATACAACTCAGACTCTACTAAACGTATACAAGGAAATTAACTCCTATTTTATCCCATAGTCCGCCTCAATCACGATGGTATTCTCATCGACCTCCTTTTCATCGGCACAATCCCTGTTCCATCGGCAGCAGCCTTCAAGTTCCTTCCATCGATACATTCCCTGTTTCATCGGCAGCAGTCTTCATACCCTCTTTTATCGGTACATTCCCTGTTTCATCGGCAGCAGTCTTCAAACCCTCTTTCATCGGCATCGGCAATAATACCCTTAACCTTATCGGCAACACTTTAATTTGAATCCATACGCTGCCACCACTCATAAACAAGCTTATTCTCCTCGGCTATCAATCTACACAATAATCTTTTCTCAGCTGATTAGCCCTTCCTGATCATCTTGACACGTGCTAAAAACGATGTCAACACATGCCCCCCAATTTCGGAGTATAAGATACTGATGCTCTGAAATTTACTCTAGATAATGCTTGCTATTACCTATTTTTCAACCTATTCTCCAAGCATAACATGATCTGTTACTAGATTTAATAAAATCTAGATCTAATCCATGTATCTCAGTAAATATCGCACACTTTCCAACTGCCTTTGCCTCAATTACGGTTGAGATACCAAAATAACAATCCATCAGCAAGATCTTATCACAGCACATCACTTTTTTAGAACTGAAAAATCCTGTATCGAGATATCCTTCAAGTCATGATTACTTGCCGTCAAATCTTCTGTAACATCCCTTGATTGTCGTGCGAACAGTTACGATATCCATCTGAACCACCTCGATCCATCCGCGTACGGCATAGAGATAAGTCAAAAATACCCCTACCCCAAATGGCCTATAAATAGATTTCTCTGGACTGCTCATCTTCTACCTTCAAACTTCATCCTTTGGCATTCTCACTCCGGCGGCAACCCTAACCAACAACCGCGCATCCTCGACTCACCAGAGCCCTTTCCATCGTCATCTTCAAGTTCCCAGCTCGTGCCCTCATCCTTTTCGAAGCAATGGCTGTCAACTTCGACGTCCCTGTGGTTCGTTCTTCTTCTATTACCTTTACTTTAATCCTTTTGGTTCCCTGCGAGTTCTTACAGTCGGCATTTTCCTATTTCTTTCATTTTCTTGATCCTCCAAACTCAGGAACTACGCAACACACTGGTGATTCCAACCAATCAACCTCCCCTCCATTGCCTAGGTCCAATGGGCGACCCAGATCCAACTGACCTGATCAATCTCCAAGACCCTATTCAACCTCCGCAAAGGCAAATGGATAGATGAACTTCCAAAGGTCGTGTGGTCTCACAATACAACAGTCTATAGGACCACAAGCTTCATGCCATTCAGGCTCCTATATGGTGAAGAGGCAATGCTACAGGAGGAGATCAAATATCAAAGCCTTTGCACCATAAGGCAAGCCATGGCTGAAGATGAAGAATACTTAAAGGAAATAATCGAAGCAACCAGATTAGAGGCTATTGACAACATCACAAAGTACCAGCAGTAGACCAAAAAATGGAGAGACAACCAAGTTGTGAGAAAAAACATACAAGATGGAGACTTAGTCCTCAGAAGAAAAGCAAACACAACAAACGCTGGAAAGCTTCAGCCAAAGTGGGAAGTCCCCTACACAGCGAAGACAGCCGGCAGAGCAGGATCATTCTACCTGATAGATGCCAAAGGCAAAACTTCAGTTCACACCTGGAACGTCGATAGCTTGCGTAGATTTTATATTTAAATTGTAAATGGGTAGCCTCCGCAAAATATAAGCGAAGGCCCCATGTTTTTCTTTTCTCTCCTTTTTGTTTCTAGAAAACTCACGTCAGGGCCTGTACTCTTTTCTTCACAGGGGAAACTCCTGGCAGAGGTGAGGTTTTTTAATGAGGCAGGACCCATGTAAAATTCCTCTAAAGTATAAAGAGGTACTCCCCATGAAAGCATTCCAAGCAAAGGTCAAAAGTGGCTAGCAACGGAGCCACAACATTCGACATTAAGAATCAAACAACCGAGAACCTCCCAACACTGAAAGCCGAAGGCTCTACAGTGTGGGATGACCTCCCCAGCCAAAAATGGCCCAAATTCTTGACAAAGACCTATCCTCTGTCAGGCATCAAGAAGGAAACTCACAAATGGCAAAAATGCCATAGCAACCCGGAAAAGACCTACCTTCGCCGTAGGCATCGGGCATCCCTAAACCTAGCGAAGACCTGTCACACTCAGGCACTAGGCATGACAACACTTAAATGACTACAGTACCAATGGCATTCAAAACATAAGATACGTCAAGTACAATACAGATCACAAGATCATTCACCAATCAAGGAAGATCTAGGCATTAAAACCCAACAAACCTACTAGAATTCAAGAAACCAAGACACTTAGGGCTATAAAACTCAAGACCCCAAGCGATTCTCACCCTCAGTCAGTGCATAATCACCAGAGAGAACCAGAGCAATGACCTAGCGGCCACATCAAAACCTAGGCCATAAAAGCCATGGAAGCAGGAATATCTTTAACCACCAAAAACATAACCGTTATAGTACAAAGACTCGTAAAGGTATCAGCTACCGCACCCCGGTGAAGGCATAGTAAAAGCAATTAGTATCCATGGCACAATGATAAACAGTAGCCACAGTGTGTTGTATAGCCTCAACATGTCAACAACACCTTAGCGTTAGAGGTTGCAGGAGGGTATTGTATGAAGGCTAGTAACATCCCCCCGCAACGAAAGGCATATGCTGTCCTAGCCATGGATCAACCATGTTCAATGAGAGCGCAGCTCTTACAGCGTGACCAAAAAAGGCGAAGGTTCAAACTACGAGCCAGCAAAGGCACGGTGCAAGAAATGCTTCCTCAACAACCATCACCTGCACAAGCTGTGTAGTGGCCTCTTGAGAAGCATCTGATGATCACTCAAATTGTACCAAAGCCTTCGTAACATCGGCAAGATCAAATACGAGCACTGCACAACCTTCGGCCTAACACTCTAGACAAACACCAACGACTGCAAGCAAGTACAGAGACGAAGACCAAAGCAACCTACAATCTCCCACGACACGCAAAAGAATGAGATCACCTCCACCGTGACGCACTGGTTCATCTTCACAAGGAGCCAGAGAAGAAAGAAGCGGAGGTCAGAGTCTCAGAATAAGAGCCATCGCAAAGACCAAAGTCACAACTAGTCAACAACAAAGCTCTAGCCAGCAATCAACACCATCCAAGAAAGGAACAGGCAGAGCCTAGACAAGATATGTAAGTAGAATAGATTCAGAGCCTTCGGAACAACCAATAAAGATGTAAACAAAGCCTTCGGCATATAAACCCTCAAAATTCTATAACACTTGAGTCAAACTCAATATTTACAAAACATATTAAGCCATAAGGCTTGAGCAAAGTCAGAAATTATACAAAGCCACAAGGCAAAATGTAAGCAACAAAGGAGCGTGCAACAAAATCTAAGGCGAAGGCCCTCACCAAGCTAAAAAAAGTATAACTTACTCAAATGGAGCTGATACACGCCAGCCTCCGCATCCGTCACACCCGCCCGATGATGCGACTGTGGCTGGAAGCTAATGCTATTGAACGTGGCTGGAGGCTATGAGTCCGCCTCGTCTTCTGACACCTCCAAGACTTCAACATCCATGGGGTGGCGACGGCTTGCGCCCCCAGCCTCCGCGACGTCTGGAGGATGGGCACCTCCGTGCCTGGCATCTCCCGCCTCGTCCAAGCTGGAAGAGTCACCACCAAGAACATTGGGCAATGGGTTGGCAGCGGAGGGCTCAGGATGATCCTCACCCACAGCCCCCTAGCCACAGCCACCATCCTTCGGCGCAACAAAATTCACTGCCTCTGTCCCCACAGACATCGAACCTTCGCCACTGTTCTCAACAGAGTCCTCAGCATTGGCGAAGGCCCTGACAGACCCGGAGGCTGAAGAAGTGGCGGAGGTGACGGAAGCTTCCGCAAAGACGGAGGTCTTCTGCTTCTTAGCAACAACTTGGGAAGCACCAAGCCTTTCCTCTTCTTTGTCTCCGCCGTAACATTCTTGGCAGCAGCCTTCCTCTTCTTCTCCTCAATAGTAGCTAGAACCTCTAGAGGAACGTCATGCTCCTTGTGGTGGATTCCAAGTTCCTCCAGAACCCTATTAAGCTGGGGCATCGAGCCTCTAGAAACCCTCCGGGCAAGATATTCCTTGTCGAAGATCTTTCCAATGATCTGCCGCGCACCGTCCTCCACCATCGCATCAAAGGCCTCCTTGTCCTCACCTTTCCTACAGCTCACGATCGAACCACGGAAAGGGAACCCCTCAGCCGGACCATACACAGGGACATTCACCATCTCAACGGTGAACTCATGGTTCTTCTTGCCAAGTGGCCAGTAGTTGGACACCACCATCTCCTCGACCAGGTCTCAGCCTCCGGAGTAACGACATGCCAAAGCAAAAGCCTTGTTGCAGGCCTCCCTCTCAGGGGCCATCTCCTCGCTTAAAGTAACCTTCGACAGGGGCTTCATCTCCGACATGACGGAGGCCAGTGGATAGCAAACTTCCTTCATGATGAGGTACAGGCCCGATCTTCTGAGAGGTAACCGGTAAGTTCAATTTGTGGAGATCTCGACGTTGGCGATCCAGCTTCAAATCAGACACGATTTGAACCCTGCAACCGTTACACCACTACTCCATTGGTTATCAACCAAGCACAACTTGATTGACCTCGCCAAGAAGGCTTTTCCTGCAAGCGAATCGAAGAACACAAGCAAGAAGGTAAAACTCGCAATCTGAAATTGCAAATATGAATGATGCGAATATCAATAGAGGGTTCAAGAACTTAGTTTCAAAGGACTAACCGACACAGTGGAGGAGATCAAGAACAGGAGCCCTGGATCACTATAAAAGGATTTGTCACCACAATTACAATGAACGATTCAGTTTCTCGATGGAAAACTAAACTCTAAACAAAACCTAATTGTCTAGCAGTGGCGGCGGCTGTGTTTATAGTCTAAGACTTGACCTAGGGTTGAGGACGGCCAGGGGTTGGGCGCCCACAACTTGGGCTTAAGGCCCGACACGATACATGGCCAAGTTGGCCTAAATAGGTGACGCAACACCTTGCCGTGGTCACACAGAATGATCCACGGACCTTCTAGAGCTGAGACTAGATCCAAAACGACGACGTCATCGTCCGTCCCCTTTCCAATGCATCCAAGAACGCCCCATTTCGATGTCATATGAGAGAGTTATGACCGAAACAGTGATGACGTGTCTGCTGAATCCGAGGTTGACGTGGCAGCTGAGTTGGGATCGAATTGCAACTTGGAAAAGACCATAGCGTCGGTGTGTCCAGCGTGGCGATGTCCTCATCATCCTCCCCTTCTTGAATTGGAGTCGTCCTCGACTCCATCTTAGCGATGTCCTCATCATCCCCTCCTTCTAGAATTGGAGTCGTCCTTGACTTCATCCCATCATCAGCGAACTCCTGCAAAAGGTTAGTGACAGCAGGCAACGCACCAGACATAATAGGTTGCGAAAACATAGTATAACATGGTGCATCAGGATTATCACATAACTCAGCAGTTGCAGAAGTTATAGCAAGAAAAGTACCTCCTTTTAACTTAATCCCATTATTTTTAGCAATGTCGGTTGGAGGTTTATTTTTAATCTCATTAGCATGTTTAATAATATCCGTAGGAGACAAAGGTAGCAATGTAATTTTTTTGTCCTTATGTATGATAGTGTATGTATTAGTTCTACCATGGTGTAAAGCATCATTATCAAATTCCCATGGGCAACCTAACAAAATGGAACAAGCTTGCATAGGGACAACATCAAAATCAGCAGTATCATGATAAGAGCCTGTGAAAAAGCTAATGCGTGCTAATTTAGTTACCTTAGTCTTACCACTATTATTGAACCATTGAAGTTTATATGGATACGAATGTTGTCGTGTGGTCAATCCAAGCTTCTCAACCAAATCTGAACTCACCAAGTTATGGCAACTTCCGCTATCAATGATAGTGAGAACACGACAACCCTGCACAATGAAATACATGTGGACAAATTATGGCGTTGGATCGTCAGCTCTTCTTTATGTCCCACACGTGTACTCAACACACGCTGCACAAGAAGGCTAGGGTAGTCCGCGGCAGCAGCCACAGAGTCAATGATGATGGCCTCCTTGTCTTGATCGCCCTCGGTGGAATCTGCATCAGTGTTAGCAGCAAGGGCTAAATCATCTTCAACATCACTAGTACTTACATATCCATCCTCGGTAGCAATGAAAGCATGACGACTGGGACAATCCTTCATGACATGTCCCATGCCTTTGCATCGGTGGCAAATGATTTTAGAGCTGGACGAGGAGGAGCTAGTAGAAGCACCTGGAGTGGCACCTTTCTTCTGCACATCAGACAATTTACTTACCCCAGACGAAAATGAAGGTGTAGATAGCTGTGGTGCAACAGAAAGCATGGGTGTCTGGCTCAGAACGCCGCTGAAAATTCCTCCCATTGTTAGACCTGAAAGGCTAGTGTTGTTTGCGTCCCTGTACTTCATGTTCTGCCTTAATAGCAAGATGATACAATTGGAAAAAAATTGTGCCATTCTTTGTAATCAAGTATGTTCTGTATATCATGGTTTAAACCACCAAAAAATCTAGCACTAGCATCATTATCATCTTCATTTATACCACAACGGGCTAAACCAATAAGCAATTCTAGATAGTAAGCTTCTACTCCTTTATCACCTTGTTTTAAAGTTTGTAGTTTCAAACGTAAATCATGTTGGTAATAAGGAGGAACAAAACGAGATTTCATACGTTGCTTTAAAGCATTTCAAGTTTGAGGCATAGCAGTAACATTATTAGCATTGCAAAGATCACTCCACCAGAACAAAGCAAAATTAGTAAACTCACTAGTAGCAAGTCTAACTCTATGCTCAGTAGGAACATTATGAGAATCAAATTTTTGTTGAACAGCAAGCTCCCAATCTAAATAAGCCTCTAGATCAACATTACCAGCAAGAGGAGGAAGGCTAAATTTAATTTTAGCAAAAGGATCATTATTACCATGATTATGACCTCCCATACTGTGACGGTTGAAGTTGAGGCGGCGATGGGCGTAATCGTCAGCATCCGCATCGTCATCACCAAAATCATCGGCATCGTCATCATCAGCACGATGAGGTGGAGGGCGTTGCTCGAGTTGTTCAATGCGGGTGACCAGATTGTTCACATTGCACGTCAGCTCGGTCATAAGATTGCGTTGTTCAGTCATGAACGTTGTAAGCTCGCCCTTGGACACGCACTCATTGAACTCCGTCGGAGATCCTGCCATGGTTAGAAGATAGAAAAAGACAACACCAAAGTATTATCCCTATCAACTAAAAGAAAACAAGTGGTGGTGGTGGGGAAAGTGGAATATAAAATCACAAGCGGCTTACCAACGTCTTGCCTGTATTCTTACCAACGCCAAACAAGAGCAAAACCAACATGACGAAGCAATCTGTTGTTGAGCGTGGGTAATAGTTGCAAGAGGAACCTGTGCTGATAGAAGAATATGTGGAGCTATGGGTAGACACACAATATGACAACAAGGATTAGCAATTAACGAGTGCAGATTAGCGATTGTTCAATCCAGATCCAAAGTACAAATCACAGGTGCTGGCTAAGACGTGTCAAGACGTAGCGCAACAAGGTGAAAACAAAGGACGATGGAAAGAACCACAGAACAAGCAAATAGCCTGGATTTTCCTTTTTCCTGAATTTTTCCCTGATTTTTCCAAAAGACACTAGTAGAAATCAAACTTTTTATTTTTTCACTATTTTTTTATTTTTTTCTCTAAAAAAGGATCATAAAAGATACAACCACAAAAATTGACACCTACAACTGAGGTGGGATGTGGTCTACAGAAATACAATACGTGCTCTGAAAAGCGTGCAAAAACTTTAACAAATTTTTTTCTTTATTTTTCTGATTTTTTTGGTAATTTTGATGAAACCAAATAGGGCGAAGCCGAGTTTGGGTCAGCTCCAAATGGTGTCAAGAAGCTGCTGTAAAAATTTCAGATTTTTCTGATAAATGAGCGAAAAGTTATGCCTGTTTTACCGAAGGTATCTCAAGTTATGTATTTCACGAGGCACAACACGATAGCGGCAGTTAGGGCAAAACGTCCCTAAACTCCAACACCGATCACAAGATCATCCCTGTGACTAACAGCAGTAGGTATTCGCCTGATGATGTAAGGAGGGCTGCGATGCAGGCAAAATAAGAGCGGCTGGCAACCTATCTAGGGTTTGTGCGGCGGCGAGAAGTTACACAAAGCGGCTAGTGGGGCAAGTCGAGTAATGTGATGGCTTCGACTTGTTGTTTGGGAACGGTGGATGGGATAGCGGCGGAAAACAAAAATCACAGCATCGGCGATTGAACTACGACCACGAACACAATCCTAAACCAGCAACAAGACTAGACCACAGACACAAACTCAACAACGCGAATCCGGAACGAAATTGCAAAGGCACAAAGGGTGATAGGACAGCGGAAATTGAAATATTTTTAGGCTTTTTGTGGACTCTAGGTAATGAAAAAATATGAATCTAAGGCAAACGAGAAGATACCTCGCGGTAAACCTAAAATCTCTGATACCAATTGATGAGGTACAAACCCGATCTTCTGAGAGGTAACCGGTAAGTTCGATTTGTGGAGATCTTGACGTTGGCGATCCGGCTTCAAATCAGACATGATTCGAACCCTGCAACTGTTACACCACTGCTCCGTTGGTTATCAACCAAGCACAACTTGATTGACCTCGCCAAGAAGGCTTTTTCTGCAAGCGAATCGAAGAACACAAGCAAAAAGGTAAAACTCGTAATCTGAAATTACAAATATGAATGATGCGAATATCAATAGAGGGTTCAAGAACTCGGTTCCAAAGGACTAATCGACACAGTGGAGGAGATCAAGAACAGGGGCCCTGGATCACTGTAAAAGGATTTGTCACCACAGTTACAATGAACGATTCAGTTTCTCGATGGAAAACTAAACTCTAAACAAAACCCAATTGTTTAGCAGTGGCGACGGCTGTGTTTATAGTCTAAGACTCGACCTAGGGTTGAGGACGACCAGGGGTTGGGCGCCCACAACTTGGGCTTAAGGGCCGACACGATACATGGCCAAGTTGGCCCAAATAGGTGACGCAACACCTTGCCGTGGTCACATAGAATGATCCACGGACCTTCTGGAGCTGAGACCAGTTCCAAAATGACGGCGTCATCATCCGTCCCCTTTCCAACGCATCCAAGAACGCCCCATTTCGATGTCATATGAGAGAGTAATGACCGAAACAGTGATGACATGTCTACTGAATCCGAGGGTGACGTGGCAGCTGAGTTGGGAACGAATTGCAACTTAGAAAAGACCATAGCGTCGGTGTGTCCAGCGTGGCGATGTCCTCATCACTTCATCCCATCTTCATACGTCTGGGTCACGTTGTACGTCTTGAGGTAAAACCAGTACCTCATCCAATCCCGATCCCAGTTGTTCTTCTGGCAGTAGAAACTCTCTAAACGAGGCCCCCCTGCTGCCTCTTCGCCATAAAGGCATAGCTGCCATACTGGGCAATGAACTCCTCTCCACCAACCTTCACCCTCTTTGGCTGCCGCTGCAACTCATAGTATGTGCATAATGTATCCAGGTTTGGCTCAACACCATAAGATTCGCAGGCCCAGCAGAATTTGCTCAAAGTTAGGAACCCGTTGGGGGGTCAGATGCCTCACGCAGGAATGTGACGGAGGGCAGGCGAAGGCCACAAGAAAAGTAGTCCATGAACACAACCGCATAGCCCTCAGCCTGCGAAGGCACGGTCTGCCCCGCTGACGGAGGCTCGGCTCGTCCGGCGAAAAAGAAACCCTCCTTCTCCATCTTCTTAATCATCCACTCCGTCATCAACGACTCACCAAAATCCCAAGTTTTTCCAGCCATCGCCTCCGCCTCACTACCTCTGACCAGATCACCAATCGAAGCGTCAATGCTCACAAGATCCTCCTCTAGCTCTTGCGCCTCAACTATCGCCACCATGCACTCTTCAAACCGCGCAAACCACCCAATCGCCCTAATGCTAAGGAGGTGGCGATAAGGACCGAAAAGGTAGCCCGACGGGGAAAGGGGAAGAAGAAGAAGAAGCCACCGCCAAAAACTGAGAAAGCGAAGGCAAACAACTAGCGCAAAGCAAAGAGCACAAGAAAGCGAAGGCAAGCGACTAGCAAAAGGCAATGCGCGTAAGGGAAGCGTGAAAGCGACTGCTCAAGGAGGCCAGGGGGACCTCCACTGCACCCCCCTTTATATAGGTCGTGGGTGGATGGTTCGGCTTCCGGAGATTAACAGTAACGGACGTGGACGCAACCGTCCCACTTCCCAATACCCAACGGTCATGTTCGCGTGCGTATAGGCAACACGAATGGTCGACGCACCGCACAGTATGAGCACAACGGTCAAATCCAGTGGCCTAGGGGGAAGGGAGACAATACCTCCGCCAGAGCCAGGGAGGCCTCCTCCTAGAAGGATCCAAAAAGAAAATTTTGAGATCACGGTCCGCAGGACCAAACCGTGGCCTGAAAAGGGGGGAACTGTTGGGACGAGTACCCCATGTGGCGGAGGTCTGAACGTGCACGAGCCAGACGAGCACTGATGATTCGTCTGGAGTCTTGCAGGAAAAGTGGGGTCTCCGGCGCTGGGAGCGGAGGCCTCAGACCAGGCCGACGGCAACTCGGAATTGGGTGATAACCACAATAGGCGGAGGCTCTGGGCCATGTGGGCAAAAGCAACTAACGGGATACCAGAGTCTTATGTGCTGTGCAGGGGAAATCCAGTGGAGGTCCCCACTTCGACATCAAGGGCTCTCGGATGGTGAGGCGCGGCGAAGGTTCCAGCGTCACAAGCAGAGGTTTCCACAACATACCGGCCGAGGACCCTGACGGGAAGACGGAGGTCGCGGGCGCCTGGCTGACTTTCTAGGCGATCGGCGGAGCAGCGGTGTGAGCCGGGATTGGGCCTGCACCCACGGCCCATCATGAAGAACGTGGTTCGCGGATAGATTATCTCGCTGCCCCTGCCCTGCCTGCTTGCGATAGGAATCTTCTTAGAATATCCCGCCACCGTCACGGGGCAGATGTGTAAAAGGCAATCCCCCTGTTCGGCTGAGCTTATCAGCACGGCTTATCAGCCGTGGAACAGTGTTTTTCTCTCACAGCAAATCAGCCACAGCCGGCTTATAAGCCAAAAAAACAGCTTGCCGAACAGGGCCAATGATGGCCAACAGTGCCCTATAAAAGAGAGAATTAATTGTACTGGGGAGTTGGTTGGTGAATACATTAATGAAACCCTAGCCTCCTTCAAGTTCACGTGTATTCAGTCCACCGCCCGGGGCATCGGCCGTACGGAGGCTCTCCTAGTCCACTCGCTGGAATCGGTTATTCCAACACTCTGCATCGCCAGGAGAGGCAACGGACGTCTCAAGAAGATGCATCGTGCTGCATGGAGGAGATACTTGGCCAAAATGTTGCTTGCTGCATGAAGTACCTACTGTACATACATTGTTAATTAATCTGTGTTAATTAACTTTCGCAACCAAGATTTTTTTAGTACCCTAGCCAGTGCTACAGGGTTCACAACCAAGCTGAAAGTTAAGTAAGCAACCAGGAGGAACGTCCAATTCGTGAGATGTCAATGTATTATGTATTCCAAAAAAGAACCTGCATATATAAAATATTCAAAACCACAATCGCACAACAAAGTATAGCTGCCCTAGCAGTAAGCTCAAGTTGTGTCCGCCCCGCGCCCGCCCCCCACTCCCCCGATAGTCTTGTGGGATGACAAGGGCATGACGAGTGGGCCCTATATGTCATTGTCTAGTGGGATGAATTTGATAGTTTTCTTTCACGAGCCTTTTTCCTGTTCGCTTGGCTTATCAGCTATGCTTTTTCAGCGAAGGAACAGTGTTTTTCTCTCACAACAAATCAGCCAACAGTACTTTTCAACCTGTCTTTTCAGCAAAACGAACAGACCCATTGGAGTATAGTCCGGAAAACAGGGCTACCAAAAGTAGACAGAGCCTCAAATCAAAAGTAGAGACCTTAATTTAAGGGCACCTGCTAGAGTTGCTCTTAGCTATCTAAACTTTAACCCAACTAAATTTAGTTGGCCTAAACTTTAGTTATAGGTGATCTGAACAGGCTCTATATATACTCGACCCATTCCAAAGTAACTATCAACATTTGTATCTTCTAATATGTTTATTATTAAAACATACTCTAATGTTAATCTAATGATGAAACTTAATATTCACCATTTTATTATAAAAAATCTAATATTAATCTAATGAAACTTAATATTCATCATAAATATTAGTATACTCCCTCCATATCTAAATAAAATCAATTCTAGAGTTGTGTTAACAAGTAAATCTTTTTCATAATGTCCTTATTTGGTGTCATATATATTTATGTTTCTTTTTCTATAAATTGAATCAAACATAAAAAAAATTGACTTAAGATAACTCTAGAAATTAATTTATTCAGAAATAAAGAAATATTCTGTATATATTTGGTTAAAATTGGACTGTACATATTAGTATGCACTAGTAGTTACAGTAGTTGGTAATGGAAAAAAAAAGAAAAACAAAGGAACCCCATGGCTGCAACGAACCACATGCATGAGAGTCCTGAGAGGCAGTAGCACGCAGGAACGCAGTACGGTGCAGGTGGCAAGCAAGCAAGCAATCGCATGGCGCCTTGTTTAGTTTGCGTCAAAGTTCCAAGTTTCTTCACTCTCTCTTCATCACATCAATTTTTAACCGTTTGCATAGAGTATTAAATGTAAGTACAAAAAATAACTAATTACATAGTTTAGTTGAAAATCACGAAATGAATCTTTTGAGCCTAGTTGATCCATGATCGGACAATATTTACCAAATAAGACAAAAGTGGTACTATTCATCGGGTTGAAAGCGAGAGCGACGGACGCATCAGCAACAGCAACAGGACAGCCTCTAACAAGTCAATCACTTGGCCGTCCAAACAACCAGACCACGTTTACAGTACTCCTACGTGCGTGTGTGAGCGTGTCAGTGTCTCCATGCCTCCACTGCTGCTGCTGCTGCTGCCAATCTCACACTTGCTGAAAATTCAGCAAAAAGTATATCATACACATGAGATACGTACTTTTGACAACAATACACTTCTCATTAAAATATTTAAACAATTATTCCTTTTTAATGTGTGTATACTAGAAGTTAAAGATGTAAAAAAACATATCATTCCACTAGCTTTATTTTAAGTAAAATTATGTAAATTGATAAGTGTTTTGTAGCTAAAAGATCATTTATTTTGAGACGGATGGAATACTTGAGAAGTGTTTAGTTAAAATCTTAGCTTGAACTATGTATTTGGCTAAGAGCATCTCCAACAGTTCCCCAATACATCTGCCCCAATAACATACTAATGGGGATAGCCCAATATTACTTTTTAAGTATTGGGGGAGATGCTGCAGCAGATCTCCAATAATCTCCCCCAATACGTGGGACCCAGTTGTCAGTTTATTCTTCTTCCTTGTCTTCAAACCCTCACCCAGATCCCCGCTGCTCCCCCGAGCTCTTCCATGGCCACGCCCTTCCTCCATGCTCGTCCTCCCTCCTCCTCCCTCTTGCAGCGCGAGCACAGTCATCGGCCGCCACAGCCATGGCCGCCGCCGCCACTGGTTCGGGAGCTCGAGGCCACGACCTGCCCCCTGGATCTCGAGGCTGCGGCCTGCCATCCCGAGATGCGACCACATGCCATTACCGTTTCCATGGCCGCGGCGGGCAGCGGCAAGCGGACCTGGCTAGCGGCGGCTGGACCTCCATCTCCGGCTCCTCCTCTGTGCCTGTCGTCGTCTCGTAGAAGCTCTTCTTCGATTTCGCAGAGGCCGACGCCGTGGACGGAGGTTTGGACGGCGGCAGCGGCCATGGCTCAGTGTGCGGCAAGGAGAAGAAGAAAAAACAGTTATTTATGGGCCCCACTATATTGGGGGAGATGCAACTCCCCCTCTATTTGAGGGGAGATGGGGTGTTTTTTTAGTGGCCACCAAAAAAAAGAGTGGGTTATTGGGGGACCGTTGGAGAAGGAAAAGTGACCAATCTCCCCCAATATGACAGTTTTATGGGGATGAGGGGTGGGATTGGGGTACTGTTGGAGATGCTCAACATGTTCATGGCTTCATGCATATGCATATATATATGGTTATTCATGTATACACTGAGCCAATTTTTTTAATATAGTAATACTAATAGAAACGAGTAGTTGTAGCATCACTGTAGAAGTATTTTTGATGTTTTTTAACGACATAGGTTGGATAATATAGATTGAGGGTTTCCTTTGGGTTGTTTTGAATAATATTGGAGGTAGGCAATTTAGGTGCAAATTTAGAGGCTCCTTTATATATTTTTTATAGTGGGATATTTGATAAACTTGTATGAAGATTACAATTTACAAGTTAATATAGGATATATTACATGATGGCGGTGGTTGGTAGGTTAGATTAAGATTTTAAGGGCTACTTTCAACTGCTTTTATAATGCTTGAAGTGGATCATAAGTTTTCCGAATAAATAGCAGATGTTTTATGATTTTTATGAAAACGTATACTAGTATATACGGTGTACGTACAAGCAGGTAGAGCTGCGCACAGTAGTTGTACATATTATCCAAGCAAGCAAGCAAGCCCAATGGTCAAAAGAATCGAATCTTATCGAATACAGCTGGATGGGACTTAAAGCAATGTCACCTACGCACCTATATGCAGATGCTGCCCTACGCCTGCTACACTTCACATGGATCATTTACATTTTTAATCCACCATACACTTCACATGGATCATTTACCTACGCACCTATATGCAGATGCATGCAACCTCCATAGGCTTGTTTAGATACCCAAATTCACCCCCAAATTCCACTATGGCCTTATTTAGATGGCAAATTTTGAAGGCAAAGTTTGCATAGTAAGTGTCCCATCACACTGTAGCAATTTTGTTTTTATTTGGTAATAATTGTCCAAATATTGATTAATTAGACTTAAAATGTTCGTCTAGCAAAGTACAACAAAACTGTGTAATTAGTTTTTGATTTCATCTATATTTAGTACTTCATATATGTGCCGGCATTTTGATGTGACTGGGAATAGGAATTCTGCATAGTGAATTTGGGAGGCAAACTTTGGAATCTAAACAAGGCCTATATAAAAAGAAGATTTCTTATCACATCAAAATGTCGGCACATATATGGAGTACTAAATGTAGATTAAATCAAAAACAAATTGCACAGTTTTGTTGTACTTTGCGAGATGAATATTTTAAGCCTAATTAATCAATGTTTGGACAATTATTACCAAATAAAAACAAAATTGCTACAGTATGACGGGACACTTACTATGCAAACTTTGCCTCCAAAGTTTAGAATCTAAACAAGTCTCTGCCCCAGCTTTGATTTCTCAATTGCCACCTAACCTCAATTTAAAGGATATAATGTCATAATTTTGTATAACTTTATCTTAAGTAGAAATTTCCTATATGTAGTTAGTTTCTAGTTTTTACAAAAGAAAATGATAATGATGATTATTACTAAACAAGGGTCACTACATGTATATTATGAAATATATTATAATGAGGCATATATTTAGTGTTGTAAATGTTATTAATATTCTTTATAAACTTATCTAACCTAAACTAATTTGACTTAAAATAGAATTTTTATATTACTTTTTACTAAATTTTAGTAGCGGTCCTTAAACTTATCCCGAGTTCTCATTTAGATTCTGAATTTTCAAATTACACATCCAGTTCTCCAAATTCATTCAGAGTTCTTATATTGTTACTTACAAGTTGCACGTTTGGCTTCCTAAACTTGTTTCGGGTTCTCGTCTCGGTATTCACACTTGCAAATTGCGTACTCAAATTCCTAAAGTACTATTATATATCGTTATGGTTTATCCTCTTGTGCACCACCGTCATGCATACTCACCTTAGGCCGTGTTTAATCCCCAATTTGGGGGCCAAAATCTGCGCAGCGCGCATTAAATATGCACTGTAGCAATTCGTTTGTATTTGGTAAAAATTGTCCAAACTTTGACTAATTAGGCTCAAAATGTCCGTCTCGCAAAGTACAACAAAACTGTGCAATTAGTTTTTAATTTCATCTACATTTAGTACTCCATGAATGTGCCGATATTTTGATGTGATGGAAATCTTCTTTTTGTATAGTGGAATTTGAGGATGAAATTTGGGATCTAAACAGGCCCTTAGCCACACCACACATGCCCGCTTACCCCTGTAGCCACATAGCGTTGCAGCACGCTCGACAAGGGAGAGGTAGGAGTGTGTTGGTGGTGTTCACAATGTGACTGTCGCGAGGCAGGAGTCGGCGCCATGGTGAGGTGGAGCAGAAACGAGTCAAGCTGAACCGAGAAGGGCCACAGCCGGTGAAGGCTCAGTCGGAACGTACGATAGGGCAAGCATGATAATTAAGGACGATCAAGTCGCATTGCAGATCCTACCTGAGCTCCCGGCCAGATGCCTCATCTCCGTGCGCAATACCACTGTTGATGGGCGAAAATTGTGCAGCGCGATGTGGCCAAACGAGTCTGGTGGGCATATGCAACACAACACGGTGTGGGGAAAGAGGATGGACCAAGACGGTACACTAATATAAGTTTAGGGAGCTGAGCATGTATTTTGAAAATTTTGATACCGGAACGAGAATTTGAATTAGTTCAGAGAGATAAATGCGTAATTAAAAGGACTAGGACCTAGATCAAAACTTGAGACAAATTCAAAGATTGTAGTGAAATTTGACTGAATCATATATAGTCAAACCTCACGATGGGCATCCGGTTAACCAAAACCGATCAATTCGGTTCTTCGGCTTTCACTAAAATTCGGTTATCTGAGAAACAAGGATCGATCGGTTCTTCTGAAAACTTAGAACCAAGCAAATTCGATTTCGGTTCGGTTCCGATTATAACCGAAGAAACCGAGTACACATCAGCACAGAGAAAAAACAAAAGAAAAAAGGGAAAAAAGAGGGAAAAAAAGGGGGGGAAATGGATGTGGTGGGGGCGCTGCTGTCGACCCCGTGACCCTGTAACACCCTAGTGTTAAGCATACATTAAGCATTTGCAAACCATGAGCATAAGCATCACTATGCATATCATTTCATGTGAGTGTTTGTTTTAGTTAATAAAATGGTATGTTGTTTAGTGCCTTGCTTCAAGTAGCACAAGTGCTTGATGTTTGACCACTAAAATAACTTAGAAATATTTAGGACGTAATTTGGAGCAAAGTTTATATTCATAGTTTTACCAAATTATGCTTTTAAAATAATTTTTCAAAATTAGGGCTTTGAATTAAATTGACTTTAATTCTCTAATTCAAAATCTAGTTGGAATTTGTCTTTGCTCCTTTTGGCAAAGTTGTAGAGCATAAAATTTTGAGCAACTTTTATTTTTGGGTCATGACTTAAAACTGTTTTGAAATTGTTCAAAATTCGTGTTGTGCACTGTTATTTGGAAAATAAAAAGAAAAAGCTTTTCTTTTTCCAAATGGGTCGCCGCTTCCCTTTCGGCCCGCCAGCTGAAGCCGGCCCAGCGCCGCGCACGCGCCGCTCCCACGCGCCCGTGCCGCACCCGCGCGTCGTGGCCCACCGCCCGCAGAGCTCGGCTACCACATGGCCGGCGTACGGTCGGCGAGGCCAGGTAGCGCCGACGCCCCGCCTTAGTTCGCCCGCCTGCTCGAGCTCACCCTCCTCCATCCATTCTGCCCTCCTCCTCGCCATTTCGAAAAGCCGAGCGGCAGCTCTACTGCCGCGCACCGCCGCGCCACACGCCGGTGTCGCGCTCCGCCTTCGAGGCACCTCGCCTCGATTCGGCTCACGTCCGCGTCCGCCATCTTCTGCTCGTCCTCGCCGTGCTATTGTTGCTCGTGTTCAAGGTGAGAGGTCGGATTTGGCCAGCTCCTTTTCCGCCGCCACTCATCGGAGTTGGGCTCCGCGTTGGCAGCGTCGCTCCGCTCCCCCTCCTTCTCCATCTTCTTGTGCGAGCACCTCGCCGTAGCTCGTAGATGCTTGCAAGCCGCTCTTAACGCCTCGCCGTGGCCATGGACGGCGGGAACTCCGCCATGCCGCGCCGCCGCTCACCGGCGCACCCCGCTGTAGTAGCTAGGGTTCATCCCCGTCGACGTTTTCTGCAGCGTTGGGTTCACGACACCGTGGGGAAGCAGTTGGTACCGGCCGCACCACCGGAGGGCTTGCCACCGGCGAGAACCGACCGACGGAGCTCCTCCCCTGCCTCTATGCAGCTGACCGATGGGGCCCGGTCGGCTCTCGGGGCCCAGCTACAGTGCCTGGGTGTGGATCTGGGTGAACGCCGTGGGGTGCACGTAGCGATTTCAGCCGGTTGGATTTTCATAAATAAAAGAAAATGATTCCAGAAATTGTTTAAATGCTTAGAAAATTCATATCTCTGTGATTATTGGTCAAAAAATTATGAAACAAATTTTGTTAGGTTTCTTGTGAGTAGATCTATAATATAAAATTATTGCATGTCATTTTTGTGATACTTTTCTGTATAGTTTTATTTAATTCTTGAAATTGTTGTAATCTTAGAAAATGCATAACTAATTATGTGCATGTCTGAAAAATATGGTTCCAATTTTGTTGATCTCCTTATGTAATGTACTTTCTGTGAAAAATATATGACCTACATGTTCTGTGGAAAAACGTGGCTAAGTAATTTTGGTGGATTAAATGCTGACTTCTTGTAAAATTGCTAGGGCCAAAAATATGAATAATACATGCATATGAAACTTTTTCTACAGTGTTCCTACGATATATAGATTATGGGGAAAATATGAAATCTGTTGTTTGATACTTTTCATAGTGCAAAGTATTTTTCATGTGCTTAATTGCTATGCTTTTTGCCTTTTTAGTATAGGTTGTTATACTTATCCAATTGAAGTGAAAATTTTATGATAGACTCCGGTAGATATAATGAGGCTACTGTAAGTTTCTCAGATTTTTATGAGCTTAGGAAATATAGGGTGCTATTCAAGCCTTGTTTAAAATAGAATTAATTAAGATTCCTTAATGCATGTTTAGTTAAAATATGTTGCTTTGGTGTATCTTTGAAGCACTAAATAACCAGCTGGTATGATTAACATATTAATGATGTGTGATATGTATGCATGTCTTGTTTGTCACATGCTTTATTTTACCGGAGAGGAAATTTGCACCTACTCGGTAAAATAGAAATGAAATTGCTCATCTACATGCAAGCATTTATGCTCATCATACCTCATTCCATCCTATGCACGACTTTTATAAGCACACTACCTATGCATCATACAGGGTTGCAGGAGAAAGTTTTGGTAGTGGTGCCAGAAGAGCAAGCGGGAGCAGATCCGCAGGAGATCCAGACACAGAAGGTCTCCGAGGCCGAGGCGCCAGGCGAGGAACTCCCGGAGTGCGTGGACCACCAGCCTAGCTCATTCGAAAGAGGCAAGTCCCGAATCATTCTAATTCTCCTAGTTTATAAAGTAATTAACTATATATAAGATATATAAGTTATATGTATATTGTTGCATTACGTTACAGGAGTTGAGTGAAACCGTTGATGCATATATTATATCCTTATCTACTTTAACATATCTTACCCTGCTAGATCTAGGACCGAGTTAAATGCTTAGCCCTACTTAGACCGGTAGTAGTCAGTGATTTTCTGTCACCGGCAAACTCTAGGTGGTTACCTAGATACTTAGCTATGGATGCTATCATGGAAATAACCGAGTGTTGATGGATAAAGAGAGACTGAGCGGAATAAGTAGTGGGCAACC
Source organism: Saccharum spontaneum (assembly GCA_022457205.1). Lineage (NCBI taxonomy): Eukaryota > Viridiplantae > Streptophyta > Magnoliopsida > Poales > Poaceae > Saccharum > Saccharum spontaneum. The sequence goes on along the minus strand of CM039583.1, from coordinate 5,026,498 downwards.
AGGGTTCTGGGGTGCTTGTAGTTTCTGCCTATGTCGGTTAAGGACCGATTGTTGCTCGTCCCTCTTGTCATGTTGAACGCATGCCTCACATTTAGCTGGCTGAATAAGTCGTTTCGACCGTGAAGCCAGTGGCACTATTTGGGCCGGGATCTACATGGATGCGTGTATTGGTGCTGATGGGGGTATGACAGGGGCGCGAAGAGTGAGCCCAAGGACAGGCGAGGCCTGATTCCTAGCAGTCGAGCGGTCCCTAGGTATTGCGGCTCCAGTTTGTTCCACGAGTTTACTAGAATAGTGTCGTTTGTGACCTGTAGCTCGCTTGATCGGTGAGTGTGGTTTGTGTGAGGAATAAATCACTAGCTGGTTAGGAATCGATTCGAATCGCCATCGTTCTTGGATAGTGAGCACTTACGTAGTAATGATGATGGAACACGGATGATTATGTAGATTATGTTGGAAATACTAAAGCTGAGATGGTAACTTTGATGTTGCTGCTTAATCAAGTGATTGCTTAGCATAGGTGCATAACTAGATTAATAGGTTATAACAAAGATGATGCAAAAGTACTTAAAATGATTTATTCATGATAATTTATGCTTTTCACAAATGAGTCAAGCTAGCCCACTAAAAGAAAGTTTTGCATACTTCTTGGAGTCGCTTTATTTCCGTTTAAGGCAGGTAAGTCTAGCTGAGTATATTCTCGTACTCAGAGCTTTATTCCCATTGTTGTTGCAGATGGTCAGATGTACTATGGTTACTGCATCAACTGTCTGTATCCTGCGATGGGCGATAACTAGGACTAAGGGCATGGTCATTCCTTATGTCTCATCTACTGCTTTTGTGGGACTTGATCATTATCTGGCGCTATATCTGAACTAAGTGTGCGTGTGTGGTTTCTAAACCATTTGGTTCCACTACTTTATTATGAATTTGGTTGTAATAATTTTATGTTCTAAACTCTGATGTATTCGAAATGATGTTGCGAACTTTATGTAATATGTGACTGTGGTTGTTAAATTTGTACGATCTTTGGCTTGTATGTTGGTTGGTTTGAAATCCTTCGTGATTTCACGAACTACCGGGTTTGTATGGATTCAAGTACGTTAATTTATCTACTTCGACAGGTGATTTTCTTACTTAAGCTCGTATAAATTGGTCGGTTTTGTTACAGACCCCATCTAGTGGAGCGGCTAGCGGCCATGGCCGTGCTGATTGTTGCTGCCGCTGGACCATGGAAGGTCAAGCCACCGTCGTCAGATCTTACCGCCGCCGCCGGACCTTGGATAGACGCGCCGCCATTGGACCTTGGAAGAACGCGCCGTCGTTGTCGAATCTTAGAAGATGCTCTGCCTCTGCAGGATTAAGCCGAGCTACCGATGCTAGATCTGGGATGGCCAAGCGGTCGTCGAGGGGACCACCCGGGGAGGGGGACCGGAGGAGGACTGAAGGACGACGGGAGGAGGACCACGGGGAGAGGCCCACTCGCGCTCAAGGATGGGCATCGCGAAGTCGCCCTGACACGGGGTACAGGGTAGCAGCGACGGGAGAGGTGGGAAGAGGGCTAGCTAGGGTTTTGAGAGTAATATATACTACTAAGTCCAAGTGGGCTGTGGGTTGTAATTCTGCTTCTTGGGCCTCTTTGAGTATCTCGGTCATTCGGTTATTTCAGTTAACCGAGAGTCAGAACCGAATTAACCTAGTAAAATTCGGTTCTTGGAAACTGAGAACTGAACCGGTAACCAAATATTTCGGTTTCAGTTAGTTCGGTTTCGATTTCGACTAGTTCGGTTTGGTTTTTGGTTCTCTGTTACTATTTTTGGCCAGGGTTAGTCAAACCGGCAGCAGCTGAATCAAATGGAGTACTAGCAGTTTATCTTTTGCATTCCTCTTGGTGTATACAGTCCAGATCGTCGGTGGATAGAAACGACGACAGTGGAATTCGTTGCATGTTTTTTCTAGGGGCTAGAGCTGGTCAAACGGAGGGACATGTAGTAGTCTGAGCTGCATCTGCATCTGCATGGGACGATGGCTGTGTTTAGATCCAAATTTTGGAGTGTCAAAATATACTGTAGCATTTCGTTTGTATTTGGTAATAATTGTCTAACCATTAACTAATTAGGCTCAAAACGTTCGTCTCGCAAAGTACAACCAAACTGTGCAATTAGTTTTTGATTTTATCCACATTTAGTACTCCATACATATATCGTAAGTTTGATGTGACGGGGAATCTTTTTTTTTACATAGCGCACTTTTTAATACTCCCTCCGTCCCAATGAATATACAATTCTCGCATTCCGAGAAATCAGCCATCGTAAATTTTGATTAAAATTATATAAAAAAATACTAACTCTTATGAGACAAAATAAGTACCGTTAGATTGGTTATGAGATATATTTTCATAATAAATTTATTTCGAGACATAAATGTTAATACTTTTTGCTATAAATTTGGTCAAAGTTGACACAGTTTGAACGGCACGTTTTCCATAATTGCACAATCAACCGGACAGTGGGAGTAGATCTAAACACAGCCGATATCTCCTTGTTGAGATTCTACTCCTACTACGAGCTGTCGTAGCTACGGAGTACTGCCTGACTGAAAGACTGAAACTACATGACCAGTTCCATCAACTCATGAATGCATGCGTCAGATCAGACATCGATCCCACACGCAGGCTGGCAGCAGGTCTGGTCACCACTCGCCACTCACCAGCGCAGGAGCTTGCAGTGCTGCGCATGGTTGAGATCCAGGACCTGAAGCCTGACGCCTTGTTTAGTTCCCCAACTCGGGGGTGGCCAATTCGGCACAGTGCCACCTCCGAGTACTGTAGCAGTTTTGTTTTCTTGTGGTAATAATTGTCTAAATCTTGATTAATTAGGTTCAAAATATTCGTCTCGCAAAGTACAACAAAACTGTGCAATTAGTTTTTGATTTCATCTACATTTAGTACTCCATATATGTGCCGACATTTTGATGTGATGGGGAATCTTCTTTTTGCATAGTAGAATTTAGGGGTGAATTCTGGAATCTAAACAAGGCCTGAAAGCCCGAATGACGCCTCGTTTAGTTGCCCGGGGTGGCAAACTTTGCACAGTGCCACCCCCGAACACTGTAGCACTTTTGTTTTTTAGTGGTAATAATTGTTCAAATTTTGATTAATTAGGCTTAAAATGTTCGTCTCGCAGAGTACAACAAAACTGTGTAATTAGTTTTTGATTTCATCTACATTTAGTACTCCATATATGTGCCGACATTTTGATGTGATGGGGAATCTTCTTTTTGCATAGTGGAATTTGGGGGTGAATTTTGGAATCTAAACAAGGCCTGAAATGAGAAGAAAGAAGCGTAAAAAAAACGTTTTTTTTTTAAAAAAACTCCGTCCGGTCCAAACGGAGTGTTCAACAGTAATAATAAAACAAATTAAACAAGCTCTCTGTAACCCGTGACACGAATTTATTAAACTTAATTAATTCATTATTAGCACATTTATTACTGCAGCACCATGTTATCAAATTATGAACTCATTAGACTTTAAAAATTCATCTCGTAAATTAATCATAATCTATATAATTAATTATTTTTTAGTCTATATTTAATAATCCATCTACGTACGACCATAGGACTACAGGACCGCGACTGCGTGCCTTGATCGATCATTAGTTGAGGACAGGACCCCATCCATCAGACCACTCCAGACCATGGGCTCTGGCCTATACGGATCCGATATGTATAGTCCTGAAAAGACATGGCAGCTAGTATAGTACGTACGTGTCTACGGAGTACGTGACGTAAGTGCACTGCTGCTGGATACCCATGATACGTGTACTATGTGTCTTCTTGAGTGTCGCTGGGTTTGTGCTGTCCAAAAAAAAAATGTTTCCGTTATTTGCTTTCTTGCATGATTAGTATTACTATTACTATTACTCTAGCGTTGAGGAAATACGAAAACCCATGGAAATTAACCACAAAAAGTTTTCAACATACACCCTCCATCCAAAAATACATGACGTTTTTTACTTTTAGACATCTTTGTTTGATTGTTTGTCTTATTCAAATTTTTTATAAAATATTATTTATTTTGTTATGACTTATTTTATCATAAGATACTATTTCTTTTATCATTTGCTAAATAAAAAACTAACTAAATAAAACAATGGTCAAACATGATATCTAAAAGACAAAAGTGTCATATATTTTTGGAAGGATTAAGTATTTCTTAAGACCAGTCTTAGTGAACATGCTCAAAGGTACTCCCTCCGTTCCAAATTATAAGTTGTTTTGACTTTTTGTTATATCCATTTTTTTATGCATCTAGATAAATAATATGTCTAGATACATAGCAAAATGGATAAACTAAAAATATTTAAATGACTTATTATTTGGACGGGGGAGTATTAAATACCGCTCATAGCAGTTGTAATTGTGTGCAGGCAAAAGAAATGTAGGAGGATATATATAAGCAGTACCGTTACATGGTAACATTTTAAATACCACATTAGAATTATTAAACTAGCTAAGAGTTTTTATACTGCTCACTGAAGATGTCTCTGTTGCAACATCATTTTTCCATCTCCACTCGTGGGTTTGAAAAAATATTTGTCCAAAAATTATTTGTTCTATGCATTAGAGCTGAAAGAGGTGCAATAGTGTAGCATGCCGCCTAGACAAGGACTGTGGGAAGAAGTTAGGCCAAAAAAGAAAATTTGGGTAATTGAAACGACCATTTTGATAACTCATAGATGAAATTGAACTAAAAGATGATCCCAATGAATCAAACAACTGAACAGATCCTTGAAGCCTTCATAATTCAGCTCCGTCTGCCTTTCTTCATGGAGATTGTCATCACTATATGCTGGGCTATTTGGACATGTCGTAATGATGTTATCTTCAGAAATATTGCAGCTTCGGTGCAGCACTGCAAGCAAGTTTTTAAGTCAGAGTTTGCTTTAGTTATACTAAGAGCAAAGCAGTCATTACATCCTAATATTGATTTATGGCTAGAAGCTTATCTGTATTTTGTTCTATTTTCTTCGTAACTTTCTATGTTTCACAAGACTAGTCCTCAGACCTTGTAACTATTAAGATTTTAATAAATTCACAGTAGGGGGCCAAACCCCTCGTGTTTCCCTAAAAAAAATTGAGCTAAAAATGAAAAGTTTGAGGATCCAAGCAGTTACTGTGATAATTATATGATGAAACTGAACTCAAAGCTAAAGTTTGAGGACTAAAATAACTATTTAATGGTCAATAAACGAATTTGAGCCTCGGACGATCATGAAGGGACAAAAATGACTATTTCACCAAAAGGTGGGATCACCGGGCCTTTCTCAACCGAAGTGAAATAAAAAAATGAAATACAAAGAGTTTGTCACTTTTATTGTTCAAGACTACTAAAAGAAAATAAGTTTAAAAAAGAAGGTGCACATTTAGAGTTCCATTCTACCGGTTATTCTTGAACAACCAATCACTTATTATTGGAATGGAGGGACTAGGACTGACGCGTTGTCAACATTTTCAACAAGGGAAGAAGGCGATCGATGGGACTGCCTGCTATATAGCCGCGCTGAATGAATGAAGTCGCAGCCCGCTAGAAGGTGCATGCACGCCAGAATATTCCTTTGCACTTATACTAGTTTGGTTTGTGTGTTTGCGTGAAAAAAGGTCCTCTTTATTCAGTTCTTTTAGCTGCTACTTTGGTTGATTATGTATACGCGACACGTCATACGGAAGCCGTAATGACTTTCCTTACGAGTGTTTAACATCCAACATCTAAACGGCGCCACTCCTGCTCTAGACCGCGACGTATGCCAATTTAAAGCCCGGCATCATTGGTCCACCAAGCTTAATCACGGATCACTCCAATGACAAGAACGGTTCTAAAAACAAGTCATTTACTTTATTTATACATAGATATTGGCCAAATAAGAGTTGAGATTTGACCATCTACAGTGCGCGCATATGATTAGGGACTTTGTCCAGTAATACTAGTCTCCTAAGCTAGGATGTACTAATTTTAAGAAAATATGCCATTTTTTAACGGATCAAACAGAAAAACTACCGATTACATTAAGAAAAAGGAACTCAGACTGAACAATACAACAGAGCACCAACAACCTAAATGATCAAGGAACTGCTACACAAACAACACAAAAACAAAGCAAATTCGCCATAAATATATAGTAACATCTGTCATGAAAAAATAGCCTATGAAAAGGTACATAATCTCTAGTGTTTGGAACATTTGGAAGGAACTTGATAAGTTAGACAGCACATATATCCCTATAAAAGCTAGAATTATGCCCGTATTCACATTGGTGCTACTAGGGCCCCATTGTCTACTACTCCACATTGTTAACTGTCAAAGTCAATAAGCATGAGACATTTATTTACGACCTATCCAAGTTTGACACAAGTTTGTTGGACAAAGAAACCAATAGATTAGACGGATCTTAACTATTGTGGACCTAGTATCATGGTTTAATTTGTTAACCAACTCCCTGTTCTATATACGTCAGGATGGTGCACAGATTATTGTCTTTTCCAGACCTAAGTATTGTTTTTTTTCCTCTCCTTACATATTGGACTAAGGAGTATCATTTTACTTGTGAAGCACAAATGTGTATGGACTGAATTTTTAGAAGCCACTCGATGCCTACACAGTAGGGTATCCCTACGTTGAACAAATTAGCTAGTTTGAAAAACTTGCATGAGAAGAGCATATGTGAACTATAAGGTATATATGGTAAAATCTCAAAAGACAAAAATCTATACTACAATTCTATATTGAAGCGAAAGCATGACATGCCTCGCTTGTCATCATTAAGGTATCATGTGATTTATTAGGTGTGTGCAAAAATAGATATGAGTCTCTAGTTAGGAACATGTGGACGGAACTTGGATGAGTTAGACAACGCATCAGTTCCATTAAGCCCATGCTTATATTGGCGTCATTAGGTCCCACTGACTATTCCCCTCCACTAATAGCACGGCAATGGTACACGAGTCCATTTTGGTATTGAAGAAATTGTTTTACACTTGTCGCTAACCCATCAAAGTCAGCGAGCATGGTACCACCTATTCAATAATTCAAATATGGCACGCAACCTTGGGGGACAAAAAAACCAATGGATTAGACATCACCTTAACTATCATGGTCTTATTTGAGTTTCGTTAACCAACTCTGTGTTCTATGAAAACCACAAATTTACAACAAACCTTTGTAAGACCACTCATCATAAAACCATGCCAAGGAAACTTGTGCATGAGGTTTGAAGGGTTGTGGTACAGAGAAGGTGTAGCCATAGGCAATAGTGCAACACCTTAACTACAAAGCTAAAATCAAGTTACAATAATAAAGCACATGTGTTAGACATTTGTAGGATCACTCGTCATAAAACCCTGCCATGGAATCTTCTGACAAGAAGTTTAAGGAGTTGTGGTACATAAAAAAAAAGGTGTAGCCATTAAGCAACACCACAACACCTTAGTTCCATAACTCAAAATCTGGTTACAACAACCGTACTAAAGTAAAGTGTTCGACATTTGTAAGATCATTCATCATAAACCCCTGCTAAGGAATCTTCTAACATGAGGTTTAAATGGCTGTGGTACATACTCCTATTAGAACAAAATAACAGAGTGTAAAAACATCTTAACTCTGGATCCAGAACTAAAACCATGATATTAGAACAGAATAGAAGAGTGCCTGATGGTTCCGACTAGCCTAGAAGAACCCTGGGAATTTTCAAAAGGAAAAAAGAACCCTGGGATGAACTGGAGAGAAAAAAGAATGTAGTACTCCGTAGAGGGTAAAGATAGGCAAAGGGGTGTAGTTGGCTCGCGGAAAATTTTTTTGGGTGTCCTTTCACGAAAGATCGAAAGGGGTATTTGGATATTAATAAAATACTAATTACATAACTCGCTTGAAAACCGTAAAACGAATTTATTAAGCCTAATTAATCTGTCATTAACACATGTTTACTGTAGCACGACATTGTCAAATTATAGATTAATTAGTCTTAAAAAATTCGTCTCGTAAATTTATCGTAATCTATATAATTAATTATTTTTTTACATTTAATACTTCGTATCAAACAAGGGGTGAAAAATTAACGGCAGCGCAGTGGGCCAGTGGAGTGTGTACTATTACTACTGGTGCAGCAGCAGCAGGTGAGGCATGCAGTGCAGCCGTGCAGGTAGGGCCTTGTTTAGATTGGTGAATTGGGGAGAAAAACACTGTATCAGAATTCCTGTAGCATTTCGTTTGTATTTAGTAAAAATTATCCAAATTTTGACTAACTAGGCTTAAAATGTTCGTCTCGCAAAGTACAACAAAACTGTGCAATTAGTTTTTGATTTCATCAACATTTAGTATTCCATGCATTTGCTGACATTTTGATGTGACGGGGAATCTTCTTTTTGCATAGTAGAATTTGGGGAGAGAATTGGGGAACTGAACAAGGCTAGTAATGAAAAGGAGGAAAGGAAAACGAAAAAGAAATTCCCCGCGAATCGCGCGGGCCTCTGCGCCGGATGGACGGACCCTGCAGTCTCCTGTCGTGTCGCTGCCGGCCGAGCACACCCGACCCCACCTGTCTGCGGCCCGGACTCGTGCATCAGAGTCCGTGCGGTCGTGGTCGGCAACTGTTTCGGTTTGCACCCACCGGCCCCACCCATCTCGTCGTCGTCGTCGTCGTCTTCCCAGCTGACTCCTGAGCTGAGCACCACCAGCTTTTGGGCAACCGGATGGGGTTACGGGAATGGCTCCCCGTCCGTCTCCGTTCGTCGTCGTCTGCAGGACGATGCCTCTCTTTTTTTCCATGTGCACCCTTCTCATTCCGTGGAATTCAGAAGAAGCCGGACAGTCACGTTGGAAAGTTTTCGTGCGGAGCCTTCGCTAACATCTTATTTGTTTCATAGATAGAAAATCACTTTGTATATTCAAGGTGTCGTACACGGATGCTTTCCTCCCTCCCCCTTCGTGGAAGGGCTGTTTAGTTGGCCAAAGAGGTCAAAAAAAAAAGTTTGTGCAGTATCTGTTATATCGAATCTTTGAATGTATGCATGGAGTATTAAATGTTGGTAAAAAAAATAATTAATTGCACAGTTTATCTGTAAATGTCGAAACGAATCTTTTGAGTCTAGTTAGTCTATAATTAAATAAATTTTGCCAAATAACAACGAAAAGTGCTATAGGAATTTACCAAAAAATTTTCACCATCTAAACAGGCCCGAAATTGAACAAGCCTGGAACATTGGTACTACATGGCAGTACATGTGGGACGATGAACAAAACTTCGGCACGCATAAGGGGATATGAACAAGTATAATTGCCCGCTACCTTCCATTGGACGAAAGATAAAACTTTGTAACCAGCACGAAGCCGGCTAGCCCTGTTCGTCTGATGGCTTCTGCGGCTGAAGCTGATTTGTTGTGAGAGAAAAATATTGTATCATGGCTGATAAGTTTAAGCGAATAGGACCGGATCGCCACGGCTCTAAACATTATCAGAATCTGCATTTCATTTGAAACAGGAGTAATATGTATTGGGATTGTAGCAATTGCAAAGCGGTCGCTACCACCTTAAGAGATACTAGTATATATGTGAAAGCAAATAAGTTTCATATCAGCAAAATAGTCGACATGGGAGATTCAGAGAAAACCAGTAGGATTACGACACATGCATGCATGTCAGCATGTACCAAGCGATCTAGTCCCTACTTTTCATGTTGAATTCCTGCACTAAAAAAGAAACGAGATGTACTCCTGTAGTACTAGGAGGAGTACTAGCTAGGGACGTCAATATATAGGCCTTGTTTAGATCCCAAATTTGGGGTCCAAACTTTGCATAGTAGATGTCCCGTCACACTGTAGCAATTTTGTTTTTATTTGGTAATAATTGTCCAAATATTGATTAATTAGGCTTAAAATATTCGTCTCGCAAAGTACAACAAAACTGTGTAATTAGTTTTTGATTTCATCTACATTTAGTACTTCATATATGTACCGACATTTTGATGTGACGGGGAATCTTCTTTTTGCATAGTGGAATTTGGGGGTGAATTTGGGTATCTAAACAAGGCCATAGTGGCATCACCTGGCATTGAATTAATGTGACCAGCTGAACAGTGATTTTGCACAATTAGCTTGTGTTGCATGGTATCAAATCGAAATGACCACCATCTGACTTTCAGCAGGCACATAGTACTCCTACTAACGTGTTGTGCGTGCGTGAGCGATATGATGGATGGAGTGCAAGTGGAACTCAACTCAGCTAGCCTTTCCTTTGCCCACATGGAGTACCTCTCCTTTTTGTCATCGTGTGTCATACAGGTCACAGGAATGCTCGCTCATGCATCTCCCTAGGCATACAATATATACTCCTATATTTTTATTCCCCCCCCCCCCCCAAAAAAAGGAATAACTTGGGTACTTCCCCGTCTCAAAATATTTAGTGTTCAGATTTAGACACAGGAACTAAAAGAGGAACGAAATGTTGTGGTGCACAAAGAAAAAACAAGAAGGAGAGAGATACAAATAGATATGTATTGAGAAAAATGTATTGAGGAAAGAGAAATATGCATTATTAGAAAATAAGAATGTCAAATGTTTGAGACAATTTGAGTCTTATTAATTAGGACGTCTCCAACAGTATAAGCTAGCACTACCTAGCTCTAATATGATAAATATAGAAGAGAGAGACTTGTCTTGTGAGATAGAAATGCATCGTGAAATGTGCGAGATTATCTCTTAAGTTCATGCTAGTCTTTTGCCTTTTGCACTATTAATTGATTAAGAAAAATCAATTCAACTATCTTTAAGCTAGACTATTGGAGACGCCGTGAGGTCAAGTATGGTGAGGCACGGAGGGAGTATATATACATATTATCTTAGGGTTTTAAAAAAAGATGAACAACACTTGGGCACCAAAACAGCGTAGCATTTTCATCCGAGACGAAATGAGGTTAATTATTAACACGACAGGCTAGGTATTGCTCCCTCCATCTCTAAATATCTGTTGTTTATATTTTCCAATAAACAACTTTAACAAAATATATATTAAAAAATATTAATATTTATGGTATATAATTAGTATCATTGGAAAGATCTTTAAATTTAGTTTTTTAATTAATTTATTCAGAGATATAAATATTACACGTATTTTCTATAAATTAAATCAAACTTGTGACACGTACAGCTACGATAATAGATATTCTCAGAGGGAGGGAGTACCTAAGACGATGAAAAAGCAAGGTGAAGGCGGTTTCTTTTGCCGGTGATCGATCATCGATGCGACGCGACGCAACGGCATACTGGCACTAGCCGTAACCGGCGTAGCAGGAGCATGCAGTTGCAATGCATGCTGACTTGATCCTACTAGCTACTAGCACTGTATGCTAGCTCGTAGACACTAGTACCGCGAGGTAGATGCCATTAGTAGCACAAGGTACGGCACTCTCTTGTAGGATCAAGTCAGCAGCAGGCAATTTTAGGCACTGGTACGGCACTCTCTCAAGGACAGAGAAATTACCGGGGTTCTGTTAGCTAATACGAAGTAGTGGCTGACAGTAGAGTAAAGGTGGTATTCCCCCTGTTCGGCTGAGCTTATCAGCACGGCTTATCAGCCGTGAAACAGTATTTTTCTTTCACAACAAATCAGTCACAGCCGGTTTATAAGCCAAAAAACAGCCTGTCGAACAGAGCCATTGTTGTTGTGTACTCCCTCCAAAAAAAACACAATTTGAACCTGTACACACTCTGTGTCTAGGTTCAAAGCTACGATTATGTTTTTTTGGACGGAGGGAAATTGGATCACTGTCAAAGCCCATTGGTGTTACTCCTTGTCGGGTACCTAAATTAGGAGTGCCCAAAACCAACGATTAAAAAGAGTAAACCCCTGAGGAATCTGCGCCCTAAAAACCTCCTAAAAGAGATCGAGTTAAGGCTAGCTCCACCTACACGGATACACCGATCTGGACCACGTGCGTATACAGACGGGGCGCCCTCGACCGCGTTCTGACTCGCACGAGGCTCGCTCGACACGAAGCCTCGACCTCGGAAAATCTCCAACTCGCACGACCCAGGGTCGACCCGGTCGACTCCCCTCACCCACCTACTCACCGACAAAGCATTTAATGCAACCCCTTCCATCAACGTGGCCACAGCGCCACCGACGTAGGAGCGGCATCCGCGTCTAATCTTACTTTTTACTGCTCATCCCGGGATGAGCGACGAAAAGAACCACTATTCCCGCCATGACTAGCACTGTCCGATCGTCATATCCCGGGATTTCTGGGGCTCAGCCTTATCCGTTTCCCGTCGACCCCCTTAGCTACATCCCGACCCTGCCTCGACCGCCATCAGTCGAACAAAGAGACTACGACCCATACGTCGACCACAGGGAATCGCACGTCCTCTGCAGCACCCCGGATGTCCTGCCATCCCATCATCAACATCACCACGACGCCCCAGGGATGGCCTGCATGCACCGGGGCACGTTGCCATAGCAACACCGACAGTGCTCGCTCTGCCTTCTCCTCCAATGCACCTCCTAGGGTTTGTTGTAAGCCTTATCCTCCCCTTGAGTCTATAAAAGGAGAGGGCAAGGAGCTCTCCAGGGAGACAAACAATGGAGGACGGACAAACAAGACAGACATCTTCCCCACTTCTGAGATCAACATCTCAAGCAACACTCTATTATACTCTTTCTTTGAGACTTGGGACCGGCTCTCTCTCACAGCTTGTAACCCCTACACAAGCACTTAGGTGCAAGGAAATACAATACTCTCCTTTCCCCGCTGGACGTAGGGTCTTCTTTTGTCCGAACCAGAATAAACCCCTGTGTATTCTCTTTGCATCATCATCCGGAGTAGAGAGCATGCAGCACAAATTCACTCGTCGGCTTAAGGCCCTCCCAGGTCCAAATACCGACACTCCTCAGCTCATCAACAAAGTAAAAGAGAAATCTCACTGGGGTGGGGTACTAAGCACCCTGTTCGCTAAATGGTTTTTAGCTAACTGATGCTGATTTGTAGTAAGAGAAAAATAATGCTGAATGGTTGACTGATAAGTACAAGCGAATAGGGTGAACTACTGAGGCCCTGTTCGGCAGGCTGTTTTTTAGCTTATAAGCCGGCTGTGGCTGTTTTGCTGTGAGAGAAAAACACTGTTCCACGGCTGATAAGCCGTGCTGATAAGCTCAGCCGAACAGGGGGTGAATGAGCTACACGGGTGGAGAGAGAGGTGAGAATTGGGAAACAGCCTAGGGGTTTGCATGTAAAAAGAACACCCCTCTGTGGCTCTGTGTAAAAAAAGAAGAAGACGAAGCTACAGTGGTGAGGAGTGGTCAGCAGCGGCAGCAGGTGCTTGCTACTACCAGTATGAAAGCGCATCTTCATCCAATGGCAACGGGTGGAGAGAGAGGTGAGAAACTGAGAGGAGGACGGGAGAGAGAGACAGCATGAGCATGGACGACGGGGACGGACAGCGGATCGGAGGCCACCATTCGGGGTGGGGCCAGGGGATGCATGCAACCGCGCGGGCCCCGCTTGCTGTCAACTCGAACGTCCCTTCTGTCCCCTCTTACCTCGGTCAGTCCGTCCGTCCACTGCAACTCTCTGTTTATGAGTAGCAGTAGCTATGACCTTTGCCCCTTCTCTCTCATCTGGTTTGTTAGCTTTCTTTCATCTTTTTAGGCCCTCGTCTTATAATCCATATCTTTTAGTTTACTTTTAGTTAAAATAATATTTTTTTTCTTATAAAAAATTAATAATCAGTATTTTTAGCTATGACTTTTCAGCAAAACGAATAGACTCTTAATTACTCTCTTTTATAATGTTTGGTGTTGGTTAGTAAACACATACGGAGTACTCGTACTAATAAACGTACCATTAGTGCTACTCTGTTGTGGACCCGACCCAGATCCATGCATGCAAAAGATGGGTGCGGCGGAGTAGAAATTCAGAGCCACTCTCCCCTTTTCTTCTTTCTGAATCGGATTCGAGGCCATGAGATGTCGATTTGATCTTCCGGCTGCATGCATACAACTTGGGAGGCCATGAGGAGATATCAGATCCCACCTGAGACTGGATGGAACACACCGTCACCATGGTGGCCTTCCACCTGTCACCTACAACCGGCTGTTCAGCAGTGATAATGCATACAGCGACTAACTGAGTGCTGAGTGTGGCGCACTCAAAAAAAAAACTGAGCTAAGCTTGGCCTTTATACTACCTCTATCACAGAAAGAATGTAAATCTCGCTTTTTGAGATAAGATTAACGTAGGTGTAAAATTTCGTATTTACCTCTCCTCCGTCATTCTCCACACAAGTAGAAACTGAAAAATAATCATTGCATTCTAGAATGTTCTTCTTATAGATAGATAAAGTAGTGGTATTTTAATAGGTGGGTCCGAATAGAAAAATTGATGTCGTGTCTACAATTATATTTTTTCTGAGACAAAATTTAAAATGCAGAATTCCATTCTTTTTGGAACGGAGGGAGTATATAAGAAAGAAAAACACGAGGAAGAACAGAGCTAGCAGCCTTGCAAGCAGCAGCACCAGTAGTGGCCAAGTGTTTTTTTTTGGGTCTACATTAGTCTCTGCAGCTGAAAGTATCCATGCACCTTTTTGTTCTTTTTATTTAATATCCACAAGAAAAATTCGTGTGTATGCACTTTTTTTTTAGGGAAAATGAGAGCACGAGAGGACATTCAAAACCAAGGCCCAATGGGCGAGACCGAGGCCCATCGAGGCCACGTTTATGCTAAAGCACACAACGTTACACTGTATGCCGTGTACATGGATATCTGCATCGTTCGGAGCCAGTGGCATGTTTTACAGTTGAGGGAGCTAACATACTACGTAATTTGTTCACGCACGCTTTGATCGACTAATGGGCCACGCAGATGGGCTCCAACGAGGAGCAACGCATGGCCGATTTCACTTTAGGGCTGTTTATTTTCCAGAATTAAGTTTTGTTTTGCTATTTTACATCAAGTGCATGCGCATCATTTAAAACTTTAAATAGGGCTTTTTAATTTACATCGGTGCATGGGCTGTTTACTTTATAACTTTTTTAACAAGCATACACATAAATAAATCTATAACTAAGTTATACATGAGCCAGTGAGTATGAAATTTTTACTATAGGTCAAGCATATAATAATTAGGCCACCATAAAAATTTCACCATAATTGAACCATAAAAAACTGCAGTTATGAATTAATTACAGAAAAGCATACATCTAAAGCTATAGGAAAAAATTATACTAAAGCATACCATATTATATGTTCACTGTGTAGATCTACTCATGTGAAGTCCAATAAAATCGGATTCTCCATTTTATAATTTTTTTGTGATTTACTATGATTTTTCAAAGATTCAACCGAATGAAAGGTCCTTGTTTGGTTTTGATAATTGAGTGACAACTTAGGTGGACTAATTGTGTTTATGTGAGATACACAGAGAATTTAGTCCACAAGTGATTGTGTCATGAAGGAGCTTATTGCATATGAGACATGACATGGAGTCATGTGACCAAGGTGGAGAAGATCTAAGATGAGGCTTGGCTCGACGGATCGGTTGCAAGTGTGAAGGGAAGTCGGAGGCTTTGAAGCGTGGGACCGCATGTGACGGTGAAGCTTGGGCAAGACTTGACACTGATGGACCGAGGCAACGGTGAAGAGCAAGTGAGGTTGAGATCGATGAACCAATACGGTCACGTGATGATATGAAGTGGATCATATCATTTGGTGATTGGTTGGTGCTTGTGTTGTATCAACATCGGAGGAGATGGAATGGAACGTGCAAGGAAAAAGTATAATCCTAGGGCATTTCATTTCACCGGTTAAAGGTTGTGTAGAGAAGTGCATGGCCGAGTTTAGGATAGATGGCCATACTATCAAGAGGGGCAAACTTGTTTGCATATTGGTTATCTAGTGTCATATGAGCGATCTAACTTTGCATACGTGTTAGAATCGAGTGGCGAGGCAAGTTGAGTACCTAACTCCTTTGAAGAAAATGATTGTGAAAATGCTAACACACGTGCACAAGGTGATGTACACTTGTTGGTGTTGGCACATTTGCGAAGGTGATGGAGTTTAAGCGGTAGAGATGAGTTTGAGACCCTCTCTCCCTCCCACCGAGCTTGCGAGGCGGGATTCTGGAGATGAAACGCTTATTTTCCATTACGCCGAAGGATGGAACCGAAGGCGAAGTCACAGAGGTGATCGTGGCTGTTTTTCGAGCGACAGACACTGGGTGTGGTGGTGTCAGACGCCGGTGTCGCGTCTGGTGCTTTGCCCTAGGTGGCGCGCAGTGTTCTTTGTGCGATGGACGCTGGTCACGGGAGCGACGGACGCTGATGTTAGCATCTGGTGGCTTACCTTCGTTCGCGCGCTGCTGAAGGAGGCGACGGACGCGGTGGTGCTCAAGCGACGGACGCGTATGATGCAGCTCTGCGCGGTTTGGGAGCTTACTGGACTGCGTCCGTCGAGTGACGGACGCGCGGCCTCCGTAGCGACAGACGCATCCATTGGCGCGAAAATGACCGTTGGAAATTTGACTGCACGGGACACGTGGCGGGCATCCGAGTGACGGATGCTGGATGCCGCGTCTGTCGCATTGGCTATACGCGTCTGTTCCCCCAAAAATCACCCAGTGAAGGGGCAACGACTATATTCATTTGTGGGGCTATAAATATAAGTGGTGGCCGGCTTTCCTTGAGAGTATGGAATAACACTCAAGGAAATATGATTTATCTTGGCAGTTTGTGATGACACTCGAAGAAACGTGCAATTACCCTGGCGGTTCAGACTAGCACTCAAGGAAATGTATAAATAATTTGGCGAAACTGCCGAGGTAACGGTATAGGGTCCAATCTTGCCCCTCAAGAAAATTATTGACCCTTAAGGGTATTCCATTTTGTGGTAGTAAGGAGTTGTTTTTACCTCTCCTCATATTGTGAACCAGGAATTTACCAGCTTCATCATCTCTAGCTCCTTGTGTACTATAGCACCCAGGATCAAGAACTGTCTATGATCATGCCAAACAGGGTCTTAATTTCCTCAAAAAATAATTCCAAAAATGGTATTTATGTAAATTTGTAAAAATAATTATACGATGTTATAATTTCTCCGGTGTAATAAATACAACCTACTTCACTTTAGTAGTACTAAATCAGTGCTTAGCTAGTACTATTTACATTTGCTTACTGATTTAACCCAGAAATATTCTGACTCTTTTTATAATCACATCAACCGCTACTCTTGTCCAAAATAAAGAAATAACTATATGCTACTATATACCAATCCTCCTAAAATGTTCTTCCACTCTAGACTCTACTAATAAGTAGTGGTACACTGGTACTAGAATATTTGTCGCCGTTCATAGGCTCCATGATATGTCGACTGCCGCACACCCAAACTCCTGTTTGCTCGTACTACCTTCTCCCTGTAAATATATATAAATCCTGACAACAATTAACGCATTAATTAATCTGAAAAAATGAACTCTTACGGTTGAGAGCTCAAACTCGATGCCCTTACGACGAATTCCTGTGCAAATCCACGTGCTTTCTTTCAGTCCAAATGGGAAATAATCTGCCGTACGATTGAGCCCAGATCCTATTATTACGACTCGTACATTAAACAAGTCGTGATTACTCCGTCGGCACATGCCATTCTCGTCCTCATCACAAAACTTATGGCTGCTGATCATGCACAACCAATTAGCGCATTAATATAATGTATAAGTTAGCTATGCTCTGTTATGTTTGATAATGACCAACAGGGACTTTCGGCAACTCGCTGTCAGTTGTTAACCTATGGCTAAGCACTAAGGTAACAACGACTTGACCATGCCGCCACACACCTGCTGTTTCATGATGGTAACATAGATGAATCTAGGGTGATTAATGGAATAGTATATATATAAATATAGCTCCAGATTTCGAGATGCTACCAAAGCTAGCAGAATCGATTGAGCAGGTAGCAGTACTCTGCCATTAGACAATGATATTGATTGGTTGAAAACGCTTTGGGGAATCTTAATTCATTCACACATACTAGCTGCTGTTATGTTAGTTCTGAAATTGACTAGCTGAGCAATGTTCATGATTCATGTTGCTTTCTCAATCAGGAAAGAAAAAAAACTTAACAAGTGGCTAGTTGGTTTAGCGGTGGGCCTTAATTGAGTGGAAACTTAGCAAAGATAATTAAGGGCGCACAAATCAAATTCAATGGATCGGTACCAACTAGATCAAACTAGCTCGTACTGGTTGCTAGGTCTACAATAATACTTCCACGTCACAAACAAGGACCCTTTTGTTTGCACTCCCGCGTACTCCGTCTCTGGGTCCTAAGACAGTGTGTTGGTTGCTGGGATCTGTTGGGACAGGATGGGATGGTTTTCTTTCTTAGGCTGTTTGATTCAGAGTCGTGGAGGAACCGAGATGTCCCAGGTGGGTATATACCCAAAGATGCCATGACTCCGCGTCCCATTTTTTCAGCAGACAGAGTCATCTCCACCACCAACCGCTCATTTCCGCAGCGCTCGTCTCCGCTCCATACGAAAAAGCCACCACTCACCCTTAATCTAGCAACCAGCAACGCGAAGGCCACCAAGAGGGCACGTTCGCGGCAGGCGGTGGCGTGGCACCGGATGGCACAGCGGCGGCATTGCACCAGAGGCCGCATCGGCGGCGCGTCACTGCCCTACCGGAGGGCACGGCAGCAGCGCAGCACCGACACAAGCAATGGCACGCAGCCGTGCGGCAAGCACCGCCCTAGCCCTACGACGGCGAGCAGGGCCCCGAGCGGGTGAGCATGTGGAGCGTGCTGCTCGGGCCGAAAATTCCGATGCTGGAGGAAGTAAAGAAAAAAAAACTGACAAACAGACCCCATCTGTCACTGGGTGATCCCTTTTTGATGTCCCCAGATCAAACAGAAATGGATCGATCCCATCCCTCTTCAACTAAACAGAAACTAGAGTCATCACATCCCCGTCCCATCCCAGAAACCAGAGAAGGGACCGTCCCACACCACTTTGACTCCCAACCAAATGCTACCTAAATCACCGTTGCTTACATTTCAGATAAAAACTACTTCGGCATGAAATAAACTATGAAAGAGAGGAGCCAAAGGAGCTACACTTTTGTGGCTCCTCCCGACTTCGCTACAATACAACCCATTCAAGCTCCTCCGATATATAATGATGGAAGAAACCCTGGCCTGAAAGCCCATCTCGCCCTCAGCCGCTCCTCTTCCTCCCTCTTCTCCCATGCACGCACGCGCCTCTATCACTCCTCTCCACCGTACCGCAGCCGCACCTCCACCCCTCTCTTCTCTCAGCTTCTGAGCATGAGGCATGGTGGGGTGTGAGAGGTGCGGGCTAGGCGGCGGGGCACAGCTAGGGTGCAAGGCGGCAGGGCATGGCTGGGGCAATGGCGGTTTGATATTGGAGATTTTATTTAGTACGCTTCGGTCAACGATGAACTTAATAGTAAAATTTTATTCATATATTGTTGAATTTAACAATATATACACTTTTAGTTGAATTGAGTAACTATCCGAATAGAAATCCGAATATGTATTGGTATTCAAAAATATCTATATCTATATTCGTATTCAAATTAAAATGTGATAAAAAGTGATATCCGGATCCGATTCCCTGCGTATCCGATCCGTTTGCATCCCTACATCCAAAGACTAGCTAAAGACTACCATACATCATGCAAGGATGCTTAAACAATGCATGCAAATGGTAGCTTGTTGCAATATATCGGCACGTTCCAATATAATTGTCAACAACATGTGTATTTCCTAACATGTATATTATAAAAATATATTGAAATATTAATCTAATGAAACTTAATATTCTAGAGTTGTGTCGGATTTATAGAAAATAATGTTAGATTTATGACACCAATTTAGTATCATTAGATACATTATAAAATGTATTTTTTATAATGTGCTTATTTAGTATCATACATTTATGCTCTTTTTTCTATAAATTGAGTCAAACATAAAAAAAAAACTTAAAATAACCCTAGAAATTGATTTATTCAGAAATAAAGAAGTATTTTGTATATATTTAGTTAAAGATAGAAAAAAATTGACTCGTCTGTAAAATAAGATGTGCAGTTATTTTTTACTATATATACACTAGTAGCAGTTAGTTGGTAATGAAAAAAACAAAAGGAAACCCATGGCTGCAACTGCAACGAACCACATGCATGAGAGGCAGCACGCACACAGGCTTTGGATTTTTGGCAGTGGTCGCAGAAGGGGATAGGAACGGCACGACGAGGGGTACGGCGCATGTGCATGGCAAGCAAGCAATGCTATGGGTTCCATTTCGAGCGACGTATCAGCAACAGCAACAGGACACTCTCTCTGGTTCCTTCTTTCCTTAACTTTGCCTCTCTCGCTCGCTCTCCGGCCCGCTGCACAAAAGTTGCTTGTGCAGTCGCCCAAAGGCTGGGCAGCAACCAGCAACGGACAGAAAGGGATAGGGAATCCCCCCAGCATGCACTCGTGCTTGCTTGCATTGCATGCCCAGTCGTACTCTAACAAGTCAATCACTTGACCGTCGAAACAACCAGACCACGTTTACTGTACTCCTACGTGCGTGTGTGAGCGTGTCAGTGTCTCCATAGGCCACTACTGCTGCTGCCAAATCTCTCACACTTGCTGAAAATTCAGCAAAAATTATATCAAACTCCTGTATGTGGTACTACTTTTGACAACGATAGAAATCTCATTAAATTATTTAAACAAATATTCTTTTCTAATATCTCAATACTAAAAGTTAAAGTTGCAAAAAAGGTATCATTCCACTAGCTTTATTTTAAGCCAAATTATATAAAATTGATCAAATTTACATATTAAAGGTAATCATATTTATGATACAGATTAGCAATATTACGTTTGTCATGAAATATAGTTTCATAGTATTTTATTTAGGGTCATATGTGTAGACATTTTACTCTACATACACTTAATCAAACTTTTTACACTTTGACCATGATGAAATTAGAACAATATATATTCTGTTAGGGATAGAGAGAGTACAATTTTAGATGCATTATTAATTGTATAACATCTAGCTAATTCATGTATACTATATTTTTTTGCCTCTAGATAATTCATGTACACTATAAGTATACAATAAAAATATATTTTATAACTGCAAATAAATATACTATAATAATATATTTATGATGAATCTAATAATAATTATTTAGTGTGGTAAAATTTAGTATTTTTATATAAAATTTTATTAAACTTGGCGACCTAATTAGGATTTTATTTTTTTGTTGACGGAAAAAGCAATAATTAGGGAATACGAAGGATGATGAACTTTTGAAACAGTAGAGCAAGTATATAATGGATTGTAGGTGGGCTGTATACTGAAGTGGAGGAGAGATAAAAGGAGAGAGAGGAGAAGTAAGTTTATAGCAGGCTTGACACAGGAACTAAGAGATGTGAACCAAGAAATTGTGAGAGACAAATATGTCATGTACTAATAGTGAAGATGTAATAACTATTATATAAGTGGACTGCGAAGATTCTTACGGCCAACAATGGGGTGTATTATTAGCCCTGCTCATATATACGGTGTATGTAGAGGCAGTTAGATTTGTGCACAGTAGCAGTGCATGGTCAAAAGAATCGAATCTTATCGAACACAGCTGGATGGGACTTAAGCAATGTCACCTCACCTACTATATGCACAGATGCTGCCCTACGGCTGCCACACTTCACATTTTTATAATAAACCAAATCCACCCTACAACTTGCAACCTCTCCATGAGTCTTTGCCCCAACTTTAATTTTTCAATTGCTACCAAACCTCAGTTTAAAGAATATAATGTCACAATTTGGTATAACTTTATCTTAAGTAGAAATTTCCTATATGTAGTTAGTTTCTAGTTTTACAAAAGAAAATGATAACGATGATTATTACTAAACAATGGTCACTACCTACATGTATATTATAAAATACATTATTATGAAGCATATATTTAGTGTTGTAAATGTTATTAATATTCTTTATAAACTTATCTAACTTCAAATAATTTGACTTAAAATATAATTTTTTATTATATTTTACTAAATTTTAGTAGCAATCCTTGAACTTGTCCCGAGTTCTCATTAGGTTTCGATATTTTCAAATTACACATCCAGTTCTCCAAATTCGTTCGGAGTTCTTATATCGATCCCGTTACTTACAAGTTGCACGTTTGGCTTCCTAAACTTGTTTCGAGTTCTCTCTTGGTATTCATATTTGCAAACTGCACACTCAGATTCCTAAAGTGCTATTATATCATTATGGTTTATCCTTTTCTGCACCACCGTCCTGCATACTCACCTTAGCCGTGTAGCCACGTAGTGTTGGAACACGCTCGACGGGGGCCGTCTTTTTTGTTTTTTTTGCCCTTTTTTCGAAAGATTCTCTCAAATATGCCCTTGACGGAAAGATTTTAAAAAATGGACCCTCAGCTTGACGCCATTGTCGATGGCGCCAAGATATAACGGCATGGCACCATCTTCCCTGGCGCCAAGACCCCGTCGACGTGGCCGCCGTGGCAATCGACGTGGCAGTGCATGGCGCCGTGAATCTTAGCGCCAAGGCTTGGCGCCGTGGATCTTGGCGCCAAGCCTTGGCGCCACGGATCTTGGCGCCAAGCAGTCTGCAAAAAGGTCGGCCTCTTCTTTTTTCTTCCTTTCTCTTCTTTCTTTCTTCTTCTCTTCTCCTCTGGCCGCACGACGCCGCCGCCCACGCTGCCGCCGGCCGCCCCCGTCCGCGCCGCCGGCCGCTCCCGCCCGCGCCGCGGCCTGCGCCGCCACCCGCGACGCACGCCGGCCGGTTGCTCCCGCCGCGCGCCGCGCGCGCTGCCGGCCGCGTCCGCGCCGACCGCGCCGCCCGTGCTCGCCCGCGTGCCACCGCGCCCACGCCCGCGCCCGCCCGCGCCCCCCTGGCCGGGCCCGGCCCCGCGCCGCTCCGCCTACCGCCGGCCGGCCGCGCACCCGGCCCGACCGCGCACCCGCGCGCCCCCACTCGGCCGCGCGCCTCCGATCGGCGAGGCCTCTCGCCCGGCCACCGTCCTCCGCCGGCAAGGTAAAATATTTTTTTTTTGTTCTTACTTAACAATAGTTAGTTAGTTAGTAGTACTTAACAATAGTTAGTTAGTTAGTTAGTAGTAGTTAGTATGTATTTTTTAGTTAGTTATTTAGTTAGTTAGTTAGTAGTATTGTGCTTAATTAGTTAGTTAGTTAGTTATGAATAATTAGTAGTTAGTAGTACTTAGTATGTACTTTATATTTATTAGAGACCTATTAGTTAGTATTATGTTAGTAGTAGTGATTAGTTAAGAATACTTAGTAGTTAGTAGTAGTTAGTATGTATTTTTTAGTTAGTTATTTAGTTAGTTAGTAGTATCATGCTTAATTAGTTAGTTAGTTAGTATTGAATAATTAGTAGTTGGTAGTACTTAGTATGTACTTTATATTTATTAGAGATCTATTACTTAGTATGTTTTAATTATATTGGAGTAAAGCAATTGTGCTTCGTTATGTTTTGGAATTAGATGGACAACCTAGTGAGCATTTATTATGGAGGAATTATGGAACGAGATCGGTATGGATATGTTGAGCTTGTTGACATACAAAGTGTGCCTGTGCTATTCAATGAGAAGTCATCATTTAGTGAGTTGACTGCAAGAGCTCGTGAGGAGGTACATTGCCGTAGAGATGATGACATCATAGTTGAGGGTGTACTTCACCCAGGTTACCCTCCCAACATGCTAAGGAAGATGATCCCAATAGGTTGTGCAGATCAGTGGGACAACTATGTGAGATCGGCTATGAAAAGCCAGTTCCAAAGTTTGTTTGTGGTTGTGCAGCAGGTGCTCGTTGATCCCATCCCTCTTGGGTTGTCCCCGCCAATGGGTGAGCAGGCATATTTTAAACCTCCCGTCCTGGAACGTGATGTGGATGCGGAGGTCCCGCCTACTGTTCCTGATGCACAATCTGCCCCCAATGATGTGGCACATCCTCCTCAGGAGATCCCTTTGACACAGAATCATCCGAGTAGGTGTCAATTAGGTGTCCTTTTATCTTTGACACAGAACGTGGATGACAACAACGAGGCGCACACGAACATAAACTACAGGCGGTACCAAGCTTGGTACCACCAAGCGACACGTCCGAGGCTTAAGCTACAGTGGACACAGGATGACTACGCTGACATTGAGTCGTCAGAGGATGAGGACACGGCGTATGACCAGTCTACTCGTGTAGGTCGCCAGGTGGGAGCAGGACCGATCTTGGACAGAGTGGTATGTCATTTGCTCTACTTTTATATATCGATTTGCGTAGCAATGAATTACAACCTAAAACTTTGTTGTAGGGCAACTCCCTCAGGATATCGGTCCAAGAAATAGAACGCTTTCGTCCGAGGGTGAGGGACGACGACACACGTAGCTTCCTTGACGTAAGTACCTATAAATATGCAAATATTAGAGTACTAATACGCTCAATACATTGAGTTGACATGATTTTGTGCATCCGAGACTGGCATGTTGGCTACGACGTACCGCTGCGCGCTGTGGTTGCAGGACAAGCACGACGGAGGACGTGCACGTGCCTTCTGCACCCAGAGGTGGCGTAGGTTCGTCTAGCCACCCACCTACAGGGTCGTGAGGCAAAGGCACCGAGGAGGACGACGACGGGGATGACGACGACGACCACGAGGACGAGGACCAGGGGCACGAGGAGCTTGGACCATCTCAGCTAGACGATGCTCCCTGGACTCAGCCTACGCAGCCGGTCGGTACCAGGCGACGTCGACCACCTGACCCTTACACTCCAGGCACCCACGCTCTTGGTCACAAGGGCAAGGGTAAGTCTAGGAGACAGTGAGGGACTGTAGCCGACTTATGGACTGTATGGACTATTATTGTGGACTTATATATATCCTATTATTATGTACTGTATGAACGACTATAGAGTTTATGGCATATGCACTTTAAACGATTTGATGATGGTCATATATTTGTTTAAGGTGAATGTCATATATAATTGTTGATGACATATGTTTATGTGATATCTGTGTTTGGATTGAATCAAAAATAGGGAAAACTCTGCCAAATTTTTCTGCAACATGTCAAGTCGTGCAGTACACCGATAGCATGTAGCCTTTTCAGTGATTTATCATGTCACTATCCTATCGTACATCCTCTTTTACAGATGAATTGATTGATCAAGGAATCTAGCCTTTACAGATGAGTTTTCAAATAGGCTTTTCAGTAATTCAAATAGACTCTTCACGGAAGGCATCTAGGCTTTTGAGGAGCATTAAAGCCACAATACAACAGCTCTCCACTCCACTGATGGCTATATATACACCTTCCTCCATACAATGCTAGTCACTTGAAACCAGAAGTTGGTTATCTACGAGTAGTAATGTCTGGAGGGTCATCTAGAGGGAAGGGAACGTGGGGGAGTAAGGGTACTCCCATTGTGTGGGAGGGGTCTCTGGGTCCGGAAGACTTTGATGAGCCAGTGTATCATTTTTCTGTCGAGACCAAGAGAGATTTCACCAAAGAGTGTCCACTCCGAGGATATGATAACCGGAAAGAAGATTGGCCAAAATGTAGGCATGGTGAGGACTGCTTAGTGCAGATGTTCGTGGAGGGTTTGGATGGAGGTCGCCGATTCTTCAAATGTCCACGAGCAGAGGTAACTGGTTTAAAAATTTATTACTCAAATTTTTTTCTCCATTATTTTGCATCTCATAGGCGATACTAACTGCATTTTCACTGAAATCTTTGAAATGCAGTGTTCAGAGTCCAAAGAAAATTGTGGCTTCACTAGATGGGTCGATCCTAGACCAATCTATCCGCACGCATAGTACATCTATTACTTGCAAGACCGTATCTTCGAACTAGAAAGGGAAGTTAGCAACGGTTACAAGGACGACGAAGCAGACGATACCAGTACTGGTGCCGTTTCACAGGACGGACCATGCCATGATCCATATTGCACCTGCCCTAACCACAAGAACAACGGGCCTCCGCCACCACCCCCGCCACCTCCACCATCAACCATGGGAGGGTACTGTGGAGAAGGGGCTACACAGTTTGCTATGTGGCCGCACTACTAGATAGAACAAATCTATCGTGTGCACATACCATGTAATGTACTTGTTGTTCGCTCTAATTACCTAAGGCATGTTAGGTTTAGTCCAGGACATATGTGCCCTTGTTTGGTACAAGTTCTGACATGCCATGTCCTATGTTATGCGTGTTGAATTGTGAAATCCAGTACTTCCTTATGTTTTATGTGCACCTCGAGAACTAGTTTCAGTAACTCAGTAACATTAAACCTGATATGTGACAACACTAAGCAAGGTCCAAAAATTTAAAGTGCATATGAAGTACATGACGACGAAATAAACAACACAGAACATGCCCTAGGTACATGATTTACCTAAAGTACATTAGATTAAACACCTTGCAAACTACATCGACCATGTTCTGGGCATACAACTAGCATACTACTGAGTACAATGAGGCCACTTTCCCTTGTTCTGGGCATCGGGATTCTCCTCCATCGCTGCCTTCGCTCGGCGCATGCGCTTAAGCTTCCTCTCCCTCTCCTCCCTACACGCAGCAACACGCCTCCTTTCCTCCTCTTCCTTGTGCTCCTTTGCTGCTGCCTCGTCTCTGCGTCTCTTCTCTAATATCTCTAGGCGCTCCGCATCCCACTCCTTCAAGCCTTGTAGAAGCCGCATGTCAGCCTCCTTGATCTCAGTGTCGATCCACTGCTCAAAATCACATAGCGGTGGAGGGGTCTGCAGCAAATTCAATTATTTCAAATCCAATTATTATGCAAAACTTCATATGACACAAATTCATTAATAAACAAAAGCAATTTCTCACAATAAATGTACTGCGGCGCTGACGCTCTGTAGATTCCCATGCAAAATTAGAACACATCCAATATCTCTGCTTATATGTTGCCTCATCTTCGGAAATATCTACCTTTCAAGGATCACCACAAAAGCACATGGGTATTGGCACACAGCTAGGGAGCGGCTTTGGGACGTATGGACTTTCGGTCATCCGTCCATAGCTACAATTCAACAAATTCCGTTCTAATATAACAAAACAAATAACAATAAACCTTAAAACTAAGAGTTTATTATATCATGAAAAGAATCTACGCATACCTTTATTTTCTAGCTTTTCCACGCCTAGGTATCCTACGGTTGTACAATACATACGAATTTTAAAATGTGAAGTTCATAGGTTAAGAATGTGCCTTCATTTTACCAAATCAATTCGAAATAAATAAGGAAGGGTGACAGGATACCTAGCTCTCGAAGATCCACAGATAAAATCCAACTTACAGTCTAATAGGTCGATTGAAGAGGTTGGCCGAAGTGTTCAGATGAAAAACCCGAAGAGAATGAGTAAGAAAACGAGAATGACTCGGGGAGAAAGGAGGTGGGATAAAACGTGGGTTCTTGGCGCCAAGGCTTGGCGCCAATTAAGATGGCGCCATGCCTTGGCGCCAAGGATCTTGGCGCCAAGCACAGCCACGTCAAGTGCCACGGTGGCCACGTCAGCGTTGTCTGGGCACCAGGGATGATGGCGCCATGCCGTTATATTTTGGCGCCAAGGACGATGGCGCCAAGCAGAGGGTCCATTTTTTAAAATCTTTCCGCCAGAGGCATATTTAAGAGAATCTTTCGAAAAAAGGGTAAAAAAAAACAAAAAAAAGACGGTCGGCTGGGGAGAGGTAGGAGTGTGTTGGTGGCGTTGGTGGTGTTCAATGTGACTGTCGCGAGGCGGGAGTCGGCACCACGGTGAGATGGAGCAGAAACGAGTCAAGCGAAATCGAGAAGGGCCGCAGTTGGCGAAGGCTCAGCCGGAACGTACGATAGCGCAAGCACGATAAGGACGATCAAGCAGCATAGCGGATCCTACCTGAGCTCCCGGCCACATGCCTCATCTTCGTGCGCAATACCACTGTTGATGGGCGAACATGGTGCAGTGGATATGGCCAAACGAGTGTGGTGGGCATATGCAACACAACATGGTGTAGGGAAAGAGGATGGACCGAGACGGTACACTAATATAAGTTTAGGAAGCTGAACATGTATTTTGAAAATTTTGATATTGAAACGAGAACTTGAATCAGTTTAGAAAGGTAAATGCGTAATTAAAAGGACTAGGACGTAGATCAAAACTCGAGACAAATTCAAAGATTGTAGTGAAATTTGACTGAATCATATATAGTCAAACCGGCGGCAGCTGAATCAAATGGAGTACTAGCAGTCTATCTTTTGCATTCATCTTGGGTGTATACAATGTTCATACAGTCCAGATCGTCAGTGGATACAAACCACGACACGGCCTCGTTTAGATTGAAAATAATTTCAACCTGATGAATAGTACCATTTTCGTCTTATTTGACAAATATTATCCAATCATAGACCAACTAGGCTTAAAAGATTCATCTCGTGATTTTCAACTAAACTGTGTAATTAGTTATTTTTTTACCTACATTTACTACTTCATGCATGGGTCCAAAGATTGATGTGATGGAGAGAATGAAAAAATTTCAACTTTTAGGGTGCATCTAAACAAGGCCACAGTGGAATTCGTTGCTGTTTTTTCTCGGGGCTGGAGCTGGTCAAACGGGGCATGTAACAGTAGTCTTGCTGAGCCTGCAACCCTGCATCTGCATCTGCATGGGACGATCGACCGTTTAGTTTGATAGGCGTAAAGTTTGGGGTGCTACGCAGAATGTTCCATGAGATGTTAAAAGGATACTAATAAAAAAATTAATAATAGAACTCGTCTATAAATTGTGAGACGAATTTGTTAAGACTAATTAATTAATCGTTAGCACATATTTACTGTCGCACGATATTGTCTAATAATGAACCAATTAGGCTCAAAAAATTCATCTCGCAAAATACACGTACACCCTGTTCGTTTCGCTGGTTTATTGTGGCTGAGAATACTGTTTGCTGGTTTGTTGTGAGATAAAAACACTGCTAGATAGCTGCTAATTCTGTTGATCCAGCGAAACGAGCAGGATGCTAATCTATGTAATTAGTTATTTTTAATTTACATTTAATACTCTATATATATGTCTAAATATCTGATGTAATAGGTCGTAAAGTTTCAGCGAGCTGCCGTAGCTACTCTGAAAGACTGAAACTACATGACCTGGAGTTCCATCAACTGATGCATCAGATCAGACATCACGGATCAGAAGAGACGAGAGATCAGGTCCATTCATCCGCCCCCCCCCCTCCCCCACACACACGCTGGCTGGCTGGTAGCTGGTCTGGTCACCACTCGCCAGTCACCAGCGCAGGAGCTGCATTGCTGTGCATGGCTGAGATCCATCCCGTCCAGGACCTGAAGCCTGAAAGAGTGAAAGCCTGAATGTAATGAGAAGAAAGAAGAGTAGTTTTTTTTCTTGAAAAAAGGCTCCGTCCGATCCAAAAGGATACGCGCTGACGTACCTTGATCGATCAATTCCATCAGGAGTTGAGGACAGGAGTAATTGTGCTCCTGCTGGATACCGTGTCTCAAGAAGAGTGTCGCTGGGTTTGTGCTGTCCAAAAAAATTTGCCGTTATTGCTGACCATATTATTACTATTACTCTAGCGCTCACGAAATATGAAAATTAACCCATGGAAATTCAACACAACAAGTTTTCAGATATTACTTAGCAAAGGTTACCATAATGGACTGCCATCTAGTATAATTTTGGTACCTGCCGATGCATTTTAAGGAGACAAATTAATTGCATTAATAACCTCCCTAGAAACATGACAAGTTTAACTGGTTCCCCAATAAGATGTTAATTGCTACTATTTTCCTTTTTTCATCTTCTTGGGTGCCTTATTGTACTAAAAAAGTATAATTATATTTTATAGTATATATATTTGGTGTCATTACTATAGCTTGTTAAGCAAATCATGAAAAGAAAAGTAACAACTAAAAAGTTAGGCGGAATAGCCATTTTGGTCCATTAACGACCGCCCAGTGCTCATTTCTGTGTCTAATTTTTTAAAATGGTCATTGGAGTCCTTAGATTTTTTTCCTAAGTTTCATCCCTGAACTATGAAGTAACCATCCCAATCTTCAAACTTCGATTTTTCGTTCAATTTGTCCATTGAAATGGCCATTTTGGTTCCTAAAATTTTCTTTTTTTTTGGCTCAACTATGTCCCTTGTCCTACTTGGAATATCGTGCTGTTGTGCCTCATCAACTCCAGTACCATTCACACTTTCCACATGTATATCTATATTTTAAAACAAATATGAATATAGACCCGAATATCCTCAAATACAAATTAGATTGTTCAAACCATAATTAGGATATCATATAGTTCAATTATAGTTTTATTTTTCCATTTGAATAACCAAATATTATGTTTTAGCTTATGGACGACAAAAACATATTATTTTAGCTGAGGTTGGTTACTAGTTGAGTGCATCGCTAAAAGTAGCTAAGGAAAAAAATGTACATTCATTGCTGTTCTAATTCATCAAGGTGCTCAAAGGTACGGTATTAAATACCATTACAAGGTAACATTTAAAATAACACATTAGAATTAGTAATTCGAGCTAAAGAGTTTTTATACTAGCCACTAAAGATGTCTCGGGGTCGTGGGTTTGACAAATATTTGTCTATGAAGAGGTGCAATAGTGTAGCATGCCACCTAGACGAGGGAGGAGGGAAGCCGAAGTTGAGCCAAGAAAGAAAACTTTTGTGATTGAAACAACCATTTTAATAGCTCATAGATGAAATCAAGCCTAAAAAGTAAAGTTTGAGGATCAAAACAGTTACTTTGGTAATTATATAATGAAATTGAACCTACAAGTAAAGTTTGAG
Source organism: Saccharum spontaneum (assembly GCA_022457205.1). Taxonomy (NCBI): domain Eukaryota; kingdom Viridiplantae; phylum Streptophyta; class Magnoliopsida; order Poales; family Poaceae; genus Saccharum; species Saccharum spontaneum. The sequence continues at coordinate 4,995,570 of CM039583.1, read as the reverse complement.
GACTAAAACAACCTTTTAGTGGTCCGTATACGATTTGAGCCTTGGACTATAGTTGAGGGAGAAAACTGAGTATTCCACCAAAAGGCAGTATATATCATTGGGTCTTTTGCAGCCAAAGTGAAATTACAAATCAAATACAATGAGCTTGTAATTTTTATTGTTCAAGACTAATAATATGAAAATAAGTAAAAGAAAAAGAAGGTGCATATCAAGAGTTCGATTCTAGTACCTGTTATTCTTGAACAACCAATCACATATTGAAATGGAGGGAGACTAGGGACGCATTGTCAACATTTTCAACAAGGGAAGAAGGCGATCGATGGGACTGCCTGCTATGTAGACACGATGAATGAATGAGGCCCAGCTGGCGCTAGAAAGGTGCATGCACGCCAGTATATTCCTTTGCACATACTAGTAGTTTGGTTTGTGTGTTGCGTGAAAAAAAGGTCTTCTTTATTCAGTTCTTTTATCTACTTTGGTTGATAATGTACATGACACGTCATACAGAAGCCGCAATGACTTTCCTTACGTGTGTTTAACATAAAAAAAATCTAAGGGCCTATTTGATGGTGAGGTTATCAAATCCTGTATTATCACGAAACTGTGGTTTTATAAGCCAAAGAGACACAAAACCGTGGTTTAGAAAAAAAGATGTCATGAGTAGAGTTTCTAAAACTCCAAAAAGACTACAGTTTTGATAAAACCATGGTTTTAGAGACTACAAGATTTGTTGTATCCAATCACCCAGTAACTTTTAAAAACCAAAGCATTTTGTAAAATAATTGTATTTCACCAATACTTTAAAAATACTTTGCATCCAGACAGGACCTAAACGTCGCCCCTGCTCTAGATCGCGACGTATGCCAATTTAAAGACCGGCATCCTGGGCCCACCAAGCTTAATCAAAGACAACAACGGTTCTAAAATCAGGTCATTTCTCAGTAGCTTTTCTTTTCTGTTTGGAGCGCCTTTTTGACACTAAAATGGTAAATATTTTTACTTTATACATAGAGAATTAGAGATTGACCAAATAAGAGTTGAGATTCGACCATGTATGATTAGTGCCTTGTCTAGTAATACCTCTCTTCCAAAATATATGATGTTCTAGTCTTATCCTAAGCAGGATATACTAATTTTAATCAAATTCACTTTTTTCGATTATATTAAAAAGAAGGAATTTAGACTAGACAATATATACAACAGAGCACCAGCAACCTAATAAACAATCGAGCAACTGCTACACGAACAATGAAAAAACAAAGTAAATTCGTCATAAATGTAGTAACATCTATCATAAAATTAGCCTATGAAAAGGTACATAATCTCTAGTTTGGAACATTTGGACGGAACTTGGAAAAGTTAGACAACGCATATATCTTTATAAAAGCTAGAATGATGCATGTATTTACATTGGTGGCATTAGGGCCCCATCATCTATTACTCCACATTAATAACACAGCATTGTACATGTCTACTTTTGAAGAAATTGTTTACACTTGTTGTTAACGGTCAAAATCAATAAGCACGAGACATTTATTTATGACCTATCCAAGTAGAACGCAAGTTTGTTAAATCGATTAGACAGATCTTAACTATCATGGTTTTCTTAACCAACTCCCTATTCTATATACGTCAGGATGGTGCATATGATTATTGTCTTGTCCAGAGACCTAAGTATTGATTTTTTTCTTCGCCTTATATTTTGGACTAAGGGAGTATCATTATACTTGTGAAGTACAATGTGTTTGGTTGAATTATTAGATGCCACTCAATGCCTATGTTGAAAAAAATTAGCTAGCTTTGAAAAATTTGTATGAGAGGAGTATATGTGAACTATAAGGTATACTCCATATATGGTAAAATGTCAAAAGACAAATATCTCTACTACAATTCTATATTGAAGTGAAACCATGACATGACTCACTTGTTATAATTAAGGCATCATGTGATTTATTAGGTGTGTGCAAAAATAGATACCTGTCTCTAGTTAGGAAGATGTGGACGGAACTCGTATGAATTAGACAGCGCATCGGTTCCAATAAAAGTTAGGATTAAGCCCATGCTTATGTTGGCGGCATTAGGCCCCACCGACTATTCCTCTGCACTAATAGCACGGCAATGGTACACACATCTATTTCCGATTTGAAGAAAATTTTTTACACTTGTCGCTAACCCATCAAAGTCAACAAGCATGGTACGACCTATTCAAATATGGTACGCAACCTTGGGAGACAAAAAAACCAATAGATTAGTCATCACCTTAGCTATCATGGTCTTATTTGAGTTTGATTAACCAACTTTGTGTTACGTGAAAACCATGGATATACAACAAACATTTGTAAGACCACTCATCATAAAACCATGCCAAGGAAACTAGTGACACGAGGTTTAAAGGGTCGTTGTACAAGAAGGTGTAGTCATAGGCAATAGTGCAACACCTTAACTCTAAAGCTAAAATCATGTTATTACAATAGTAAAGCACGAGTGTTAGACATTTGTAGGATCACCCATAATAAAACCCTGCCAAGGAATCTTTTGACATGAGGTTTAAAGGGTTGTGGTACAACAGTACTAAAATCAGGTTAATTCCACAACAACTTAATTCCAAAATTAAAATCAGGTTACAACAGTACTACTAAAGCGTAAAGTGTTCGACATTTGTAAGATCATTGATCATAAACCCCAGCTGAGAAATCTTCTGACATGAGGTTTAAACGGCTACGGTACGTATACTCCTATTAGAACAAAATAGCAGAGTGTAAAAGCATCTAAGCTAAAATTATGATTTAGAACAAAATAGCAAAGTGTCTGATGGTTGAGACTAGCCTAGAAGGACCCTGGGATTTTTTTTTTAAAAAAAAGAACCCTGAGATGAACCGGAGAGAAAAAAAATAGGAAGGAAGAGGGTAAAGAGGCAAAGTAAAAGTTAAAAGAGCACTGATATAGCAGAGGAAAGGAAAACGAAAAAGAAAAAAACGAAAATTGAACACTGACCCTGCAGTCTCCTGTCGTGTCACTGCCGGCCGAGCACACCGGACCCCACCTGTCTGCGGCGCGGCGCGTGCATCGGAGTCCGTGCGGTCGTGGTCCGCAACTGTTTCTGTTTGCACCCACCGGCCCCACGCATCTCGTCGTCGTCTTCGTCTCACCTCAGATTCCTCCGTTCCGTTCCCAGCTGACACCTGAGCTGCGCACCAAATGGAAGATCGATGAAGGGGTAGGTAATTCAGGAGAAGCCAGACAGTCACGTTGGAAAGTTTTCGTGCGGAGCCTTCGCTAACATCTTATTTGTTTCATAGATAGAAAATCACTTGTATATTCAGGGTGGGGATGTTTTCCTCCCTCCCCCCCTTCATGAAAACTGAACAAGCCTGGAACATTGGTACATTGCAGTACATGTGGGATGATGAACAAAACTTCGGCACGCATAAGGGAATATGAACAAGCATAATTGCCCGCTACCTTCCTTGGACGAAAGAGAAAACTTTGTAACCAACATAAAGCTAATGGATTCTGCGGCTGATAAATTGGCTAAAACTGATTTGTTGTGAGAGATAAACACTGATATGCCAAGATGATAAGTTCAAGCGAATAGGACCGCCCATCGCCACGGCTCTAAACATTATCAGAATCTGCATTTTTATGTTGGAGGTCAACAGTATTACAGTTTCCTTGGAGGCAAATGGAGACGCCAAAAAAATGCATTGTTTCCTAGGCAGTGTTAGCAAACCGCTATAAGGAATACGAAAATTTCCTCAGAATTTTTGCCGTAATTGTCAGATAAATAGTACTCCATCCATTCTAAATTGTACTGAATCATTCTTCCTTCTCTATATACATTGTTTTTGCTATGTATATTAGAAACTATTTATCAAGAAAAGTCAGAGCGACTTACAATTTGAAATAGGACGAGTAATATGTATTGGGATTGTAGCAATTACAAAGTCGTCGCTACCACGTTAAGAGATACTAGTATATATGTGAAAGCAAATAAGTTTCATATGAGGAAAACAGTCGCCTTGGGAGACAATGTTCATTCCGAGAAAACCAGTAGGATTACGACACATGCATGCATGTTAGCATGTAGCAAGCGGGAGTCCCTACTAGCATGGGTTTTCATGTTGAATTCCTGCACTAAAAAGAAACGAGATGTACTCCTGTAGTACTAGGAGGAGTACTAGCATGGCATCACCTGGCATTGAATTAATGTGCCCAGCTGAACAGTGATTTTGCATAATTAGAATCAAATCGAAATGACCACAAACTGACTTTCAGCAGGCACATTCCTCCTACGAGTTGTGCGTGCGTGAGCGATACGATGGATGGATGGAGCGATATGAACAGTGCCTTTCCTTTGCCCACATGGAGTATCTCTCCTTTTTGTCATCGTGTGAATGTCATACAGGTCACAGGAATGCTCGCTCATGCATCTCCTAGGCATACAATATATACTCCTATATTTTAATTTTTCCCCCAAGGAATAATAACTTGGGCACTTCCTCCTTCTCAATATATTTAGTGTTCATATTTAGTCACAGGAACTAAAGAGGAACGAAATGTTGTGGTGCATAAAGAAAAAACAAGAAGGAGAGAGATACAAATACAGATGTATCGAGAAAAATGCATTGAGAGAAGAGAAATGTGCATTATTAGAAAATAAGAATGTCAAATGTTTGAGACAATTTGAGTCTTATTAGGACGTCTCCAACAGTATAAGCTAGCACTAGCTCTAATATGATACATACAGAAAAAGACTTGTCTTGTGAGATAGAAATGCATCGTGAAATGTGCGAGATTATCTCCTGAGTCCATGTTAATATCTTGCCTTTTGCACTATTAATTGATTAAAAAGAGCAATTCAACTATCTCTAAGCTAGACTATTGGAGACGCCATGAGGTCAAGTATTGTGATCAAGACACAGAGGGAGTATCTATACTGTATGTATTATCTTGGATTTTTTTTTAAAAAAAAGATGAACAGCACTTGAGCACCAAAACAGCGTAGCATTTTCACCCGAGACGAAATGAGGTTAATTAACACGACAAGCTAGGTATACTTTAGATGATGAAAAAGCAAGGTGAAGGTTGTTGGTTTCTTTTGCTTGTGATCGATCATCGACGCGACGCGACGCGACTAGACGGCATGATCTGATCTGCACGACGAATGACGAGGATGATGATACGGGTATGGCACTAGCCGTAACCGGCGCTATAGGAGCATGCAGTTGCAATGCATGCTGGCTTGATCCTACTAGCTTGTACTCCTAGACACTAGTACCAGGAGGTACTAGATGTCATTAGTAGTACAAGGTAGCCAATTTTAGGCACTGGTACGGCACTCTGTTAAGGACAGATGAGAAATTACAGGGTTCTATTAGCTAGTACTAGCTGGCGCGCAGTAGAGTAAAGGTAGTATTGACCCTGTTCGGCAGGTTGTTTTTTTTTTTTTTTTTTTTTTGCTTATAAGCCGGCTATGGCTGATTTCTGTGAGAGAAAAACACTGTTCTACGGCTGATAAGCCGTGCTGATAAGCTCAGCCGAACAGGGGGATTGTTATTGTGTAATTGGATCACTGTCAAAGCTCATTGGTGTTCCTCCTCAGCTCATCAACAAGAAAAGAGAAATCTCACTAGGGTGGGTTACTCAAGCCCGGTTTAGTTTCCACCCAAAAACTTTTTATCCCGTTACACTGAATATTTGGACAGAGCATTAAATGTAGATAAAAAAATTAATTGCACAGTTTGCATGGAAACCACGAGACGAATCTTTTAAGCCCAATTAGTATATGATTAGCCATAATTAGTACAGTAACACACATGTGCTAATGACAGATTAATTAGGCTTAATAAATTCGTCTCGCGATTTTTAGACGAGTTATATAATTAGTTTTTTATTAGTATCTAAACACCCTTTTCACATCTCATGAAACATCTAATGTGAAAAAAAACTTTTCACCCCTAGGCCTTTTTTAGTTGTTTTGCTAAAGTTAAAATTTTTTCACTCTCTCCGTCACATCAACTTTTGCACACATGCATGAAGCAATTAATATAGATAAAAAAATAGCTAATTGCACAGTTTAGTTATAAATCACGAGATGAATCTTTTGAGCCTAATTAATCCAGGATTAGACACTAATTACCAAATATAAATGAAAATACTACAGTAGACAGATTCAAATTTCTAGCCATCTAAACAAGGACCTGGTAGTAAAAAGAAGCGTACCCCCATAAAAAAAAAGAAGAAGCTACAGTGGTGATGGTGAGGAGGAGCGGGCAGCAGGTGCAGGTAGCTGCAGCAGTGTGAAAGCTGCATCCAACGGCAACGGGTGGAGAGAGAGAGTTGGGAGGACGAGAGAGGGACAGCATGAGCATGGACGACGGAGACGGACAGCGGATCGGAGGCCACCATTCGGGGTGGGGCCGGGGATGCATGCAGCCGCGCGGGCCCCTCTTGCTGTCAACTCGAACGTCCCTTCTGTCCCCTCTTAACTCGGTCAGTACCTTTAATTACTCTTTTTCTTTTGTCGTCGTCGTCTTCTTCTTATTATAATGTGTGGTATTGGTTGGCATATATACAAATAAAAAACACATACACATACCATTATTGCTATGCAAAAGATGGGTGGAGTAGAAATTCACGCCTTGTTTAGTTGATGGGCTAGAGTTGAAATTTTTTCACTCTCTTCATCAAATTAACTTTTACACGTATGTATTAAGCATTAAATATAGATAAAAAATAATTAATTACACAGTTTAGTTATAAATCACGAGACAAATTTTTTAAACCTAGCTAATTTATAATTGGACACTAATTGTTAAATACAAACAAAAGTGCTACGATTAGAAAAATTCTAACTCTTCGCCAGCTAAACAAGGCGTAAGGCGTCAGAGCCACTCTCCGTCCCCTTTTCTCTCTGAATCGGATTCGAGGCCATGAGATGTCGATTTGATCTTCCGGCTGCAATGCATGCAACTTGGGAGGCCATGAGGAGATATCAGATCCCACCTGAGACTGGATGGAATACACCATCACCATGGTGCCCTTCCACCTGTCAACCCACAACTGGCTGTTCAGCAGTGATGATGCATACAGCGACTAACTGAGTGCTGAGTGTGGCGCACCCAAAAAAAAACTGAGCTAAGCTTGGCCTTTATATATACTCCTAAGAAAGAAAGAAAAGAGATGAGGAAGAACATAGCTAGCAGCCTTGCAAGCAGCAGCGCCAGTAGTGGCCAAGTATTTTTTTTTGGGGGGTCTACAGTAGCCTCTGCAACTGAAAGTCTACATGCACTTTTTTGTTCTTTTTATAATATATATATCCACAAAGAAGAATTCATGTCCATGCACTTGAAACTTGAGAGCGCATGAGGACATTCAAAACCAAGGCCCAATGGGCGAGACAGAGGCCCATCGAGGTCACGTTTATGCTAAAGCCCACAACGTTACACTGTATGATGTGTACATGGATATCTGGATCGTTCAGAGCCGGTGGCATTTTTTACAGTTGAGGGAGCTGAGCCAGCGACATACTACGTAATTTGTTCATGCACGCTTTGATCGACTACTGGGGCTCCAACGAGGAGCAACGCGTGGCCGATTTCACTTTAGGGCTGTTTATTTTCCAGAATTAAGTTTTGTTTTGCTATTTTACATCAGTGCATGCGCATCATTTAAAACTTTAAATAGGGCTTTTTAATTTACATCAGTGCATGGGCTGCTGTTTATACTTTAAATATAAGAAAGAAAAAAAAAGAGGAAGAAGAGTAGAGCTAGCAGCCTTGCAAGCAGCAGCAGCATCAGTAGTAGCCAAGTATTTTTTTTTTCCCGACGGGTCTAAGTAGTGTCTGCAACTGAGTCTCCGTGCAGTTTTTTGAAAAAATTAGTTTCTAGGCCCTAAAAAATGTTGTGCTCATTTTTTGGTCGTTTTTTTTTCAACTTGCCTATTTGAACCCAAAACGAATTTCGTTTACTTTCTGGGCCCTGCCTCTAACGGTGTTAGCTTGTATGCAAAATTACCGTTCTACCCTGGCGTTGAAGGCAATAGTATACATGCCTTTTGCATACTTCGCAAAATAAGGTACAATATATTTGCAAGCATGAAACAAAAAAAGCATGAAATTATTTTCCCAAATATATTTGCACCAAATATATTGTACCTGCCGAATATATTAAGCAAACTTGTGAAATAATTTCCGTACCACATCACTTATTTTGAAATAATATATTGTACCTACCATAATACCATCGAATATTATTTGGCGTACACCAAAACACAATATATTAAGCATGAAATAGTTTCATGCTTAATGTAGGAGTATTATTTCCCAAATATGCTTGCAAGCTTGCGAAATAATTTCTCAATTATATTGTATGCAAAATCCCTAATTATTTCATGCTTGCAAATATAGTATACCTTATTTTGGAAAATTATTGTAGTATGCAGCCTAAAGGCATGTATACTGTTGCCTTCGACGTCAGGGGTAGAAGGGTAATTTTGTGTACAAGTTAACACCGTTAGAGGCTAAAACTAACAGAAGGGTCCAAAAAGTAAACAAAATTCATCTTGGGGCTAAATAGGCAAGTTCAAAATAAAAGGGCCAAGAAACTAAGCGCAACTTTTTTTGACCTAGAAACTAACCGCCTGTTCGCTGGATGGTGGCTGGTGCTGGTGCTGATGCTGATGCTAATTTGTTGTGAGAGAAAAATACTGCTAAATGGCTAGTTGATTCTGGCTGATTAGTTTAAGCGAACAAGGTGTAATTTTCTCCGCTTTTTGATTCCTTTTATATCAAGAAGAATTCGTGTGCATGCATGCACTTGAAACTTGACAGCACATGAGGACATCCAAAACCAAGGCCCAATGGGCGGGACCCATCCAGGCCGCGCGCGATTGTGCTAAAGCCCACAACGTAAACTGTATGCCGTGGACATCTGGATCGTTCAGAGCCACTGACATTTTACATAATATAAATAATTTGTCCACGCGTGCTTTGCTCGGTCCAGACGAGGGCAGACGCACGGACGATTAAGCAGGCCACGGCGCGCGCTGCAGACCTTATAGCCGCACGCGATACGGTCCGCTACTGCGCCGATTTCACTTTAGGGCTTTTTTATTATTTTCGTCCAGGGTTAAGTTTTCTTCTTGTTATTTTACATTAGGCATCGTTTAACATTTTAAATTAAATAATTTTGAGTTGTTGCTGTTAATTTTCGTTAATTATTTAAGTTATTTTTTCCATATTACATCGCTCATAGATTTGGATAAACTATACCTTTTAGAGATATTTACCTGTATAGCCCTGGAAAAAATACCTCTTCATTGTATTGCTCTTTTTTTTTAACTTACTTGTACGGCCTTAAAATGAAATTATCTTCCTTCTGTGGCTTTCCGTCCGTTTTTGACACTTAAAAGTGTTAAGTCAAGGTTAAAATTACCATTTTACCCCTAGCAAAAATGCAGAATTTTGTTTGTCTATTGTACATTTGGATTAATATTACGCAAATAAGTGCACGCATAATAATACATAATAAGACACATAATCAAGTACATAAATACATTGCAATAAAATGAGCTTATCAAACGGGTTCAGTCCCACATAAATAAGACACATAAAAATTGCACAAATTCATTGCAATTGACCATAGGTTGAGATATAAATTGTTGACAAATCCAACATAGGTTCAATCTCACATAAATAAGGTCTCATATAAATAAGGTCACACATAATTGCGGTTTCAAACATACATTGGCATCATATACAACAAGCGAATTCAATATGCATATACATTTCCTCTAAAAAGGAAATTTAGAATAGACTTCAACATCATGAACTCTATGAGATTGAGCTCCATTCAAGCAGCATCGTGAGTGAAAACTTGTATGTTGAGGCCATGTTCCGATGGCACATTCATCCATCCCAATAGCATCCGTAAGCATTATTGAGAAAAATTATTCTCAGAAACTGCATCCAGTCAAAAATGCATCATAGCAACGAATCATTCATAGTATCAACCACAAGTGCATGACAAGCATAAGTTTAACACAAGGATAAGCTCGACACAAACAAATCAGCAATTACCCCACGACGATTGCTGTTGTGGGTCATGAGGTCCATCGTTCGATGCCGCCGACTGATGCTGCACAAAGAATAAACAAATCACACAAAGAATAAGCCAAACTGTATGACTCCAACAGACATAGAGAGCTTTGGCATTTCAAGCACAGCTACAATTCTTTGGTCAAATCTTTAAGCAAGAATGACTTGCATGTGGCTGCTCCAGTGGCCAAATAAATGATATATTTAGAAAAACATGCTGGAGAGCTGCATATCTTTATGTTATACAAAGTAAAAATAAATGGTGCCTTACAATAACCACTCTATGTTATGGGTAGTTCAGTTCCTAGGAGCAATGCCCACTTAACATATAGGTAGAAAAAAAATCAAATAACAACTTTTTAGGTAGCTAACTCCAGAAGAATGACATTTGGAGAGATGTACTCACAGGAGTGCCTTCACGAGGAGGAGCAGGGAATAGCGCAGCTAGCAGAGGTTCACCCATGCTCGTGCCGAGATTTTGCATCCACTGAAATATCTGCTCCTGCCTCTGCCGCTCATTCTCCACCCTCTGCCGATTGGCCTCAATCTTCGCCTCCAACGCCTGAATACGACTTCTCTCTTGTTCCAGCTCGGCCTACAACATTTCACCCCAATGTTACAATGCAAATCAAAGGTATGTAAAAAACAATAAACGACAAATAAAAGAGTAAAAACCTGCAAAGTCTGCACCAAGTGCTGTGTACTAGACGGTCGTGGGCGTATGGGCGGCCTTTGGCCCGTGTTGCTTGCTCGGATCTAAGAGAGAGTGGGAGTAGTGGCCGTGTCGAGTACGCTGTCGCCAAGCCAGTACGGCCCATGCTTCTTGCCTCCTCCCACCCTCATGACAAGGTCTCCTTCAAAATCCTGGATGCTTAGATCGTACTCCGGCCCATGGACCGACCTTGCTGCTGATGTGTACTCAGTGAGGCGGTTGTGGTTGGACGGATTGTTGTACGCTGAGGGGGGTCCTCTGGGTTAAAGTCAACGTCGGACGTCGCCTTGCCCTTGTGGGCCAAAGCCCATGCCTTCACCTGGGAGCAAGGCTGGCCACCATGTGACACCGACTGTGAAACAAACAGCAAGATCATTAGAGACTATGCAAAAGCGAGCATTAGAATAAATAAATAAAGTCGCGTACCCATCTAGCCGCGTACTGGTGGAGGGTAAGGTTCTCTTGATGGTGTGGTGCACCTATCATCATCAAACGCCGCTCCCGGCAAGCGTTGTGCATCTCCAACCACTCTGTGGAGCACCACTTGTCCACCATCTCACTCCAGCACTGGCCAGGACCGGCCATCCAATGCGGAGGCACCTACACGTCACCAAGTATATGTCATATAAGAAGATCACAGTAAGCGTACTTAATCTCAGGAAAATCAGTATTTACCAGCAGGTATTGTCCTTTGGTCAGCATCATGTTTCTTGCATCGTCTTTGTCAATCTTCCTTTCCTCAAAGACAGCATGGTATTGGATGATGGCTTGGACACGCGCCTTGTAATGCATGTTCTTCATGAGCTTGTAGCAGGCTATGTGAGCCACCCTAGCGGCCCTCTCGTCGTATCCCTCATCACATCTAAAGAAATCCTGCATATAGACATTATGTATGTAGTCATTATTTTAAGGATGTGATAGGAATGCGATGTATTGAGCAAGATGGTGCGAGGAAGGCTTACCCACAGCTCTTTTGTCATCCGCTCTGCCTTGTTGTCAAATTTCCTGCCATCCTGATCTCGTGTATCGGGGGCAGAGACGTAGTGCTCGAACGTGTAGGCCGGTTCCACCCCTCCTACAAAGTTCACCTGGACAGGGAAGTGTTCCCTGCACAGAAGACCCAGGATTCCATTGGGATGGTGTTTGTGATCACCTGCAACCACAAACTCCCATCCCCTGTCCTAGTGATTGAAGAAAAAATATTAGTTTGTATTTTGCCTTGGTAAACATATCAAATGAAGTAGCGATAACATCTAAAGTTATTTACCTTGCCCCACTGGGTCGAATCACCGGCCGTTTCGTGAAAGGTATAGGTCACGCAGGGAGGGTCGAAGGGCCTCGCAACCAGATCTTCGAAGGAGAGGAAGAGGAACCCTCCGCCGCGGGTTCCTCCTCCTCCTCCTCCTCCTCCTCGTGCTCCTGCTCCTCTTGCTCATGCTCATGTTGCTGCTGCTCCTCCTCCTGCTTCGCCTCCTCCTCAGGCGAGGAAGGTACAGGCGACGGCGGCCTTGGTAAACATAGCAACAAGTTTCAATTTGAATTCTTTTGAAAACCCAAAAAAATCCAAAACCCTGATTTTACCCCTTTTTGAATAATTCAAAATCTAAGCAAAATTTGGAAAAAAAAGTTTAAAACCAAGTTTGTAGATCTTTTTTAGGGCTACAAGTTTGGTGTTTTGAGTTTTCAAAGTTTTAGTGTAAAATTTTGAGTAATTGTGAAAAGAAGCAACTTTCAAATTTGACCCCTTTTCATCCCCAAACTCAAATATCAAGATGGAGGCAAAATTTGAAAATGGTTTGAATAGCAAAGTTGTAGGTCTTGGCTAGATGTACAACTTTGGTATTTTGAGTTTTTGAAGTTTCAATATAAAATTTAAAGTAATTTTGAAAATACCAAATTCTAGAAAAATGTCCCCTTTTGATTTCAAATTCAAATTTCAAAATCTATTTCTAATTTGAGAAAGTTTTCAACGTGAAACTTGTAGAGCTTGAAATTCTAAAGATTTCATATGTTGGGAATTTTTCAAGTTGTTACATGTTTTCGGGAGTGATTTTGAAAAATAGTTTGAAGTTATAAGTTCGGGGGGATTGCTACAGTGTTTCAACAAATCAGGGTAGAGCAGCGCACGGCATGGGCGCCGGCGAGACCCGTCGTGGCTTTTTCGGCTGCTTCCAGGCATCGCTGTGGCATTCAATAGCTTCTAGACATCGCCACACCTCTCTACTTCGTGTTGCCCTGCTATTGCTTGGCTTCTTCTATATAAACGACCGACGTCGTCGTCGTTTTTCTTTTTCGCCATCACTGCCGACGAGTTCACCCGCCGGCGAAATTCACCGCCGTCCAGCCATCACCGCCCTCTCCATCTCTCCCAAAGCATCGCCACGCTCTTGCGCTTCTCCTGAGCTAGATCACAGTTGCCCGTATAGGCCACAGAGCCTTGTCCGCCATCGTCCTCCTCAGGTCCGGCAAAGCGCCGCCGCAGTCCACCTCGTCGTGGCCAGCCGCCTCCACTATCTCTCCATGCCTGCTGGTTGCTCCGCTGCACTCGCGGTGAGCTGTTGATGCTTCCCATGCCGTTAATTTAATCTCTACTGGCTTTGCTTACCGGGACGACGGGCATCGCGGCTGCCGTGCCGCCATGGCCGAGGTGGGGCTCCCTCCGGGGGGGTCTGTGGTCGTGTGAGGTGCCTGAAGGTGTTTGCGGTGTTGTGTAGGTCGTGACAGTCGGGTTAGTTGGTCAAGGTGGTGTCACCAGCATCGTGGTCGTCGGCCGGTCGTCGTGCCGCCGTGGCCGGGCCGCGGGAAGAGAGAGCGAGAGAGGGAGAGTGCACGCGCGCGAGCTGGGCCGGCTTGGCCTTGTTGGGCCGAGCGAACACGAGCGAATGCGCGCGGGTGGGCTGAGCGAGCGTGTGTCCCACTTGGCCGAGCGAGGAGAGAAGAAGGGGGAGTCGGCCCGTATTGCCGATTTTGTTTTTTTTCTTTTTCAAAAATGTGAATAGTGCTAGTTTTTGTTTATTTCAGTAGAATTTTTGTAGAGCTCTAAAAATATTGAAAATTTTTGTGTAATCTTTTCAGAGTGTAAACTATCTAGAAAAAATATTAAATGCCAATTTTGAGTACTTTTTGTAAGTTATATAATTAACTCAATTAAATATTAAATACAACTTTCAGGAATTTTAATAATTAAAATATTAATAAAAAAATCATGAAATTTGTTTTCACACTGTTTTAGACTATGATCAATCTGTAGAAAAAATTTGAATTCAATTGGATGAAGTTTAATTTATTCTTAATTATGCCTTAATTGTTTAAGTTGATTAAATAAATGTTTAAGTTGATAACTTTAAGTGTTGTGTGCTCTTTTTCATTGAGTGATGATCTTGGGTCATTAACCCTTAATGATCCTTGGCACCTTAATTACTTGGGTGAGCTCATGATTAATATGTTCTTTATGAAGAAATAATGTTGCTTAATGAGTTACTGTTAGTAGTGAGTTCTGTTGGTTTGCAACTGTACCGTGAAGGAAAGTTGTACTCAAGTCATTAATCATAGCATATCATCATCAAGCATCATGTTTATCACCGCATCATGTTGAAGCATGTCATACTCTCGTGTAGTTCCCGCTTTCGAGGAAGTAAACGTTGTCGAGCAAGCTTTCAAAGAAGAGCAGTCGTCAGTGGGTTCTGGACTGGACGTCAGAGTTGTTGAGCTTGAACTAGTCGTCTCGTCTGAGCAAGGCAAGCCCCAGTGCATTTAAACCCTTCCTTGAGTTTTACAAATCTTTATCACTGGTACTATGGTTTACAGCATTAAGTAATTAGGAGTTGAGTGATAACCCAGTTACTGCATTATCATCCTTGATTATTGTGATATCATCCTTGATACCCGTTTTATTGAAAAATACGTAGTATGCTTCGCTATGCTTAATGAGTTAGGCTTTTAAATGAAATTCTTATATGACCATGATGGCATACTTGAGGAATAATGGAATGTAAGAATAAAATTGAAGATCGGACGGGTGGTTTGGCCACTGCTAACTTGCATTGGGAAAGGAGTCTCAATGTAGTATTTCCACCTTGTCAATTAAGGACCGTTTGTTGTAGGTCCGCTTATGTTTCGAGACTTTACAACTAGCCTCATGCCTTGGGTAAACCCAAGATTTTAGTGATTCTATTTCTAGAACGTCTAACCTCGCTCTAGGAGTAGAGAGATGGCGAGAGTAGCGTGTACCCTCAGGACTAGAATTGGGCCAGGCTCAAGGAGTACTGTACTCTCGGGTGGCGATGGACACGTTCTGGTATCGGGAGATCTAAATGAGAGTTGGCATATGCAAGATTTATTTCTACATATATCGTGAGGTTAGAGATCTCCAGCTAAGTATAATCGATTTGAATCGTCGTTGCTCCTCGGTTATGGAGACTCGATCGCCTGACCTGCATCGTAGTTAAGAACTGGAATTGTAAGAAAGAATAAGGAAATAATCTTGATGAGAATTACTTTGATCTAGATTAGGATCACTTAGAATTGGTTAATGAACCATCAATGATGAAAATAAAAGGTTGAAAGTAAGGACTTACTTTAGTAAGCTTTTCCGCAAAAATCATTTTGATTTTTGGATACCCGTATCTTGATCTCCTAAAGCTAGCATGTCCTTGGAGTCTTTTTTAGTCGGATAAGTTTTGTTGAGTACCCTCAGTACTCAGGGTTTGTTAAACCCTTGTTGCAAGTGCGGTTCATGAGCAAGTCTATTTTGAGCCTTGCTGCATGACCGTTGTCGTTGAAGAAAGTGACGACGAGTAGGCTGTGTGGCCTCTGACAAGGCACCTCGTTTGGGTGTTGTAATAAAGTTACTAATGATACTCCACTACTATTGATTTGTAAATGCTACTTATGGTTTGAGGTTTGAAACTGTGGTTTGTAAACTTAAGTTATGTAAGACTTCCACACTTTTACTCTAATGATATTTTGAATAAATTGTTGTAATATTGCAATACTCCTGTAATTGGATCCTGTTCGGAGGAAAGCAGGCCTTTTACATTATGAGGTACATAAGTATGGTTGTCAGACGTCATTATGACAATGACGGATACATGTGGACCATCATAATTTAAGGAGGTTCTGTGGCATATATCCCCCACATCTCTTCTTCTATCTCTATATTGTGGTTAGCTAGTACAATTTACATTTACTTATTGATTTAATTAGTACTAGCTAAGTAAATGTAATTACAACCTACTTCACTTTAGTAGTACTAAATCAGTGCTTAACTAGTACTATTTACATTTGCTTACTGATTTAACCTAGAAATATAGTTCTGACTCTTTTTATAATCACATCAACCGCTACTCTTGTCCAGAATAAAGAAATAACTATACGCTACTATATACCAATCCTCCTAAAATGTTCTTCCACTCTAGACTCTACTAATAAGTAGTGGTACACTGGTACTAGAATATTTGGCGCCGTTCATAGGCTCCAAGATATGTCGACTGCCGCACACCCAAACTCCTGTTTGCTCGTACTACCTTCTCCCTGTAAATATATATAAATCCTGACAACAATTAACGCATTAATTAATCTGAAAAATGAACTCTTACGGTTGCGATTGAGCCCAGATCCTATTATTACTGACTCATACATTAAACAAGTCGTGATTACTCCGTCGGCACATGCCATTCTCGTCCTCATCACAAAACTTGTGGCTGCTGATCATGCACAACCAATTAGCGCATTAATATAATGTATAAGTTAGCTATGCTCTGTTATGTTTGGTAATGACCAACAGAGACTTTCGGCAACTCGCTGTCAGTTGTTAACCTATGGCTAAGCACTAAGGTAACAACGACTTGACCATGCCGCCACACACCTGCTGTTTCATGATGGTAACATAGATGAATCTAGGGTGATTAATGGAATAGTATATATATAAATATAGCTCCAGATTTCGAGATGCTACCAAAGCTAGCAGAATCGATTGAGCAGGTAGCAGTACTCTGCCATTAGACAATGATATTGATTGTTTGAAAACGCTTTGGGGAATCTTAATTCATTCACACATACTAGCTGCTGTTATATGTTAGTTCTGAAATTGACTAGCTGAGCAATGTTCAAGATTCATGTTGCTTTCTCAATCAGGAAAGAAAAAAAACATAACAAGTGGCTAGTTGGTTTAGCGGTGGGACTTAATTGAGTGGAAACTTAGCATAGATAATTAAGGGCGCACAAATCAAATTCAATGGATCGGTACCAACTAGATCAAACTAGCTCGTACAGGTTGCTAGGTCTACAATAGTACTTCCACGTCAGAAACAAGGACCCTTTTGTTTGCACTCTTGCGTACTCCATCTCTGGCCCACCAAGCTTAATCACGTATCATATCACTCCAAAGACAACAACGGTTCTAAAAACAAGTCATTCTAGTAGCTTTTCTTTTCTGTTTGGAAAGCCTTTTTGACACTAAAATGGTAAATATTTTTACTTTTTTGTGAGGTAAATATTTTTACTTTATACATAGTGATTGACCAAATAAGAGTTGAGATTCGACCATGTACATATGTAGCATATATGATTAGTGCCTTGTCCAGTAATATATAATGTTCTAGTCTTCTCCCAAGCAGGATATACTAAATCAATCAAACAAGACATCTCCAACCTACCTCCCAGACCGCTTCGGGCCCCCTCCCCCAGGGGCGACTCTGCCGCCGCTGCCTCCTTCGGCCCCCGTTCTCCTTGCCTCCGGCCTCCCTGCCAATGGTGAGGAGAAAGCGGGGGTCCGTTCTTTTAGCATATCTGTTGTTTTCTTTAGTTTTTCTCCTTTTGTTTTCCTTTCCTCCATAATAATTTGGGCTAGGTTTTGGTTGGCCGTTTCGATGTTTTCGATCCGGCTTTCTGTTTCATACCGGATCGCTGGTGGATGCATTGTCGTCTTCAGTGATGGCATGCTCTTCCTGAAGAGATCGAGGTATGTTGGCATAGTCCTTCTCAAGGAGGGATTGGATTTATTTTCCCCTTCTACGGGATCATCTTTCCGGGCGCCGGTGATGCTACTGGCGGCAGAGGATCTGCCCTTCGAGTTGCTAGTGGTGATGCTAGCGGCGTTGGATCTTATGTTCGGTTCAACCTTTAGAAGATATGGTCGATGTGCTCTCGGCGCCCTTTACTCCCCATAGTGGTTGAGCTTACTCTGTGCCTCTTTTGCGGTCTCCATGTTCGTGGAGTCTTCTATTGGCAGGGACTGTGGTTCTCAGGTCCAAATCTGGTGTACTTCCATGGTTGCGATGGAGCTTCCTGAAGGGGTGTATGCCGTCGGACGCAAGAAGATGAAGTATAGGGATCTAGTGGTGTGCTTCAATGTAATTTTATTTTATGTTGATGTCTCAGTTGTAAAAGGGGTTTTAATTTAATGAAATCCGGTCCCTTTCTCAAAAAAGCAAGATATACTAATTTTAATCAAATTCACTATTTTTTAACAAATTAGATAAAAGAGTTGTTTATTAGTATATTAAAAAGAAGAAATCTAGACCAGACAATATATACAACAGAGCACTAGCAACCTAATAAACAATCGAGCAACTCCTACAGAAACAATAAAAAAATCTATCATTAAATTAGCCTATGAAAAGGTACATAATCTCTAGTTTGGAACATTTGGACGGAACTTGGAAAAGTTAGAAACGCATATATCCTTATAAAAGCTAGAATTATGCATGTATTTACATTGGTGGCATTAGGGCCCCATCATCTATTACTCCACATTAATAACACAACAATGTACATGTCTATTTTTGAAGAAATTGGTTATTGTTAATGGTCAAAGTCAATAAGCACGAGACATTTATTTAGGACATATCCAAGTAGAACACAAGTTTGTTAAATAGATTAGACGGATCTTAACTATCATGGGTTTCTTAACCAACTCCCTATTCCATGTACGTCAGGATGATGCATATGATTATTGTCTTGTCCAGACCTAAGAATTGAATTTTTTTCTTCTCCTTATATTTCGGACTAAGGGAGTATCATTATACTTGTGAAGTACAATGTGTTTGGTTGAATTGTTAGAAGCCACTCAATGCCTACGTTGAAAAAATTACCTAGCTTGAAAAACTTGTATGAGAGGAGCACATGTGAACTATAAGGTATACTCCGTATATGGTAAAATGTCAAAAGACAAAAATATCTACTACAATTATATATTGAAGTGAAACCATGACATAACTCACTTGTTATAATTAAGGTATCATGTGATTTATTAGGTGTGTGCAAAAATAGAAACTTGTCTGTAGTTAGGAACATGTGGACGGAACTCGGATGAGTTAGACAGCGCATCGGTTCCAATAAAAGCTAGGATTAAGCCCATGCTTATGTTGGCGGCATTAGGCCCCACCGACTATTCCTCTGTACTAATAGCACGACAATGGTACACACGTCTATTTCCGATTTGAAGAAAATGTTTTGCACTTGTCGCTAACCCGTCAGAGTCAACAAGCATGGTACGACCTATTTAAATATGGTACGCAACCTTGGGAGACAAAAAAACCAATAGATTAGTCATCACCTTAGCTATCATGGTCTTATTTGAGTTTGATTAACCAACTCTGTGTTACGTGAAAACCATGGATATAAAACAAACATTTGTAAGAACACTCATCATAAAACCATGCCAA
Source organism: Saccharum spontaneum (assembly GCA_022457205.1). Classification (NCBI taxonomy): domain Eukaryota; kingdom Viridiplantae; phylum Streptophyta; class Magnoliopsida; order Poales; family Poaceae; genus Saccharum; species Saccharum spontaneum. Next base: position 4,976,095 of record CM039583.1, on the reverse strand, counting down.
GAAAACTTGTGACACGAGGTTTAAATGGTTGTGGTACAAGAAGGTGTAGCCATAGGCAATAGTGCAACAAAAAATAGCAGAGTGTAAAAGCATCTAAGCTAAAATCATGATTTAGAACAAAATAGCAAAGTGTCTGATGGACCCTGGGATTTTTTTTAAAAAAAAACCCTGAGATGAACTGGAGAGAGAAAAAAAAGAAAGAAAGAGCGTAAAGAGGCAAAGTAAAAGTTAAAAAGGGCACTGATATAGCATAGCCTTAATTCTGGCAGTAATTCCAACGGGCAGCGCAGTGGCCAGTGGAGTGTGGACTAGTGGTGCAGCAGCAGCAGCTAAGTGTAAGGTCCAAATGGCTAGAGGGGGGGTGAATAGCCTATTTAAAAATCTACAAGCTTCACTAAACAGTCACGTTAGTATAAAAGATGGCTAAGCTAATTCTAGCACTAGCTCAACTACACTATGCAAGCCACCTATACAATTCTAGTAAAGCAAGGCTATGATCTCTAATACACACCAACAAGACTAAGTCACTAAGCTACTTACTCCTATGTGATAAAAGTTACACTAAGAAAACTACCCAAGGATTAGTACACGAAAGTAAAGAGCAAGTGACTTGATTCTTATACCAACGATGTAGAGAAGTAATGCACTCGAAGAATCAATCACAATGATAAACCATAAGAGAAATCCTCTGCAAAGAGATGACACAAGATTTTTACTGAGGTTCACTTGCTTTCCGGCAAGCTACTCCTCGTTGTGGCGATGCACCCACTTGTCGGTTCGCGAGCTAATCGACTATCAAGAGTCGAGCCCTCGGCGGGCGCCACACAACCGCACACAAGATGGGGATCCTCCAAGCCACGAGCTCCACTAGAGTATCCAATTTGCGAACTCCCGCGGGAAAGGATCAAGAACCCCTTACAACACTTGGTGAGGGCTCCAACAATCTCCAATTGCGAGCTCAATCACCTCCGCTGTTCCAAGCTGTCTACCGTGTCGGGAAACACGGAAGAGTAATAAGAAATCCGCAGCAACTCGAAGATCAAGTGCCTCTAGAATGCAACTCTCAAGCAATGCACTTGAATCTCACTCAATCTCACTCAAGATGTGCAACCAAGCAAAGAGATGAGTGGAGGGGTTGTTCTCTAGCTCAAAGGATGTCTCTAGGTCTCAAAATGTGTAAGAGTTGCCCTCAAATCCCGGACATCTTCTATTTATAGAGAAGGGGTACGCAGCTAGCCGTTACTGGACGACACAGTTCAAAACGAGCTGACCGGACGCTCCGGTCAGGGTGACCAGACGCGTCCGGTCACTATAGGATGAGTGTGAATAGCGCGCGTCAGAAGTTACCGTTGCTGTGACCGGATGCGCTCTAGCGTTTGACCGGACGAGCTGCACCTGGCGTCCGGTCGGAGTCCAGTAAGCTCCCACCGCGACCGGACGCATCCGATCTCGCCACGCGTCCGATCGGCTCTTCGTTCAGCTCTGCCACTCTAGGTGCCTGACCGGACGCTCCGGTTCCGTGAGGGACCAGACACGCCGGTCGCTCGCTCTTCTTCTGCGCTCGGGTGAACTGACCGGACGCGCTGGTCAGGTCAGACCAGCATCCGGTCACAAATCCTAGACGCGCTGTGCCGAGTTGAACTGACCGGACGCGTCCGGTCAAACCAGGACCGCGTCCGGTGCAGCGTCCGGTCACCACAGTGACCACCGTTCGCCTCCGTTTTTTTTTCGACTTCTGGCGAAGTAGAAAATAGGCATTTCACTTCCCCAAAAAAGCGCCGAATCCCGCCTCGCAAGCTCGGCCGGAGGGAGAGAGGAACCCAAACCCCTCTCTACCGCTTAAACTCCACCGCCTTCGCAAAAGTGCTAACACCACCAAGTGTACACCACCATGTGCATGTGTGTTAGCATTTCACAGTCATTTTTCAAGGTGTTATGTTAGCTCTCTACTAGATCCTAATGCATATGCTCAAGACATTGATCTAGTGGCACTTGATTCCCGAGTTAACCGTGATTGCCCCTCTTGATAGTCGGCTATGTATCCTAAACCCGGTCAATCACTTCTCTACTCATCTTAGATCGGCAAAAGGAAAAACTCTATGGTTATACCTTTGCCTTGCGCTCTTAGATCCTTCTCCTCCACTTGATCATCATGTCCATCATTTATGTGCATCTCCACCATGATCATCATTTCATGTCCATGCACCATCTCTTTGTGATCTTGTGGCCACCACTCCTTGCCACATACACCTTCATCACATGTGTTGCTTATTCCTAACTCAAAACACTTAACACATGGCATTAGCAACTTGGTGTCATTAATTACCAAAACCAAACTTGGGCTTTCACTAAGACTAGCCGCAGTGGGTACTCTAAAGTGATACTCTAAAGCTTTAGAGTATGAAATTGGTTGTTGTTAATGGTCAAAGTCAATAAGCATGAGACATTTATTTAGGACCTATCCAAGTAGAACGCAAGTTTGTTAAATAGATTAGATGGATCTTAACTATCATGGGTTTCTTAACCAACTCCCTATTCCATGTACGTCAGGATGATGCATATGATTATTGTCTTGTCCAGACCTAAGAATTGAATTTCTTTCTTCTCCCTATATTTTGGACTAAGGGAGTATCATTATACTTGTGAAGTACAATGTGTTTGGTTGAATTGTTAGAAGCCACTCAATGCCTACGTTGAAAAAATTAGCTAGCTTGAAAAACTTGTATGAGAGGAGCACATGTGAACTATAAGGTATACTCCGTATATAGTAAAATGTCAAAAGACAAAAATATCTACTACAATTATATATTGAAGTGAAACCATGACATAACTCACTTATTATAATTAAGGCATCATGTGATTTATTAGGTGTGTGCAAAAATAGAAACCTGTCTCTAGTTAGGAACATGTGGACGGAACTCGGATGAGTTAGACAGCGCATCTGTTCCAATAAAAGCTAGGATTAAGCCCATGCTTATGTTGGCGGCACTAGGTCCCACCGACTATTCCTCTGCATTAATAGCACGGCAATGGTACACACGTCTATTTCCGATTTGAAGAAAATGTTTTGCACTTGTCGCTAACCCGTCAAAGTCAACAAGCATGGTACGACCTATTCAAATATGGTACGCGACCTTGGGAGACAAAAAAAACCAATAGATTAGTCATCACCTTAGCTATCATGGTCTTATTTGAGTTTGATTAACCAACTCTGTGTTACGTGAAAACCATAGATATACAATAAACATTTGTAAGAACACTCATCATAAAATCATGCCAAGAAAACTTGTGACACGAGGTTTAAAGGGTTGTGGTACAAGAAGGTGTAGCCATAGGCAATAGTGCAACAAAATAGCAGAGTGTAAAAGCATCTAAGCTAAAATCATGATTTAGAACAAAATAGCAAGGTGTCTGATGGACCCTGGGATTTAAAAAAAACCCTGAGATGAACTGGAGAGAGAAAAAAAAGGAAGGAAGAGGGTAAAGAGGCAAAGTAAAAGTTAAAAAGGGCACTGATATAGCATAGCCTTAATTCTGGCAGTAATTCCAACGGGCAGCGCAGTGGCCAGTGGAGTGTGGACTAGTAGTGCAGCAGCAGCAGCAGCTAAGGCATGCAGTGCAGGTGCATGTACTGTAGCAATGAAAAAGGAGGAAACACGAGACAAGTTCAAGTTAAATTTGACTGGATCAAACCGGCAGCAGCTGAATCAAATGGAGTACTAGGCCTTGTTTAGATAGAAGAGCGAGAGTGAAATTTGGCACTGTAGCACTTTCGTTTGTATTTGATAATTATTGTCTAATTATGGACTAACTAAGCTCAAAAGATTCGTCTCGTAATTTATAATCAAACTGTGTAATTAGTTATTTTTTATCTATATTTATTGTTCCATGCACATGTCTCTAGATTCGATGTGACGGAGAAAGAGTGAAAAAACTTGCAATCTAAACATGCCCTAGCAGTTTATCTTTCGCATTCCTCTTGGGTGTATACAAATGTTCATACAATTCGTTGCTGTTTTTTCTTGGGGCTAGAGCTGGTCAAACGGAGGGCATGTAGCCTAGCTGAGCCGGCATCTGCTGTGTTTGGTTGCACCTGTGAAATTTTTGAAAGCACAATAATTTTTTTTGTTTGTATTTGGTAATTAGTATCCAATCATGGGTTAATTAGGTTCAAAAGATTCATGTCGTGATTTACAACCAAACTGTATAATTAGTTATTTTTTATCTATATTTAATGCTTCATGTATGCGTCCAAAGATTCGATGCAGTAACATTTATCATAAAATTAGCCTAAGAAAAGGTACATAATCTCTAGTTTGGAATGTTTGGACGACGGAACTTGGAAAAGTTAGACAAGGCATATATATTTATAAAAGCTAGAATGATGCATGTATTTACATTGGTGGCATTAGGGCCCCATCATATATTACTCTACATTAGTAACACAGCAATGTACATGTCTACTTTCGAAGAAATTGTTTACACTTGTTGTTAACGCTCAAAATCAATAAGCACAAGACATTTATTTATGACCTATCCAAGTAGAACGCAAGTTTGTTAAATAGATTAGACGGATCTTAACTATCATGGTTTTCTTAACCAACTCCCTATTCTATATACGTCAAGGTGGTGCATATGATAATTGTCTTGTCCAGAGACCTAAGTATTGATTTTTTCTCTTCTCCTTATATTTTAGACTAAGGGAGTATCATTATACTTGTGAAGTACAATGTGTTTGGTTGAATTATTAGATGCCACTCAATGCCTACGTTGAAAAAGATTACAAAAACTTGTATGAGAGGAGTATATGTGAACTATAAGGTATACTCTGTATATGGTAAAATGTCAAAAGACAAAAATCTCTACTACAATTCTATATTGAAGTAAAACCATGACATGACTCACTTGTGATAATTAAGGCATCATGTGGTTTAATAGGTGTGTGCAAAAATAGATACCTGTCTCTAGTGAGGAACATGTGGATGGAACTCGGATGAGTTAGACAGCACATCGGTTCCAATAAAAGCTAGGATTAAGCCCATGCTTATGTTGGAGGCATTAGGCCCCACCGATTATTCCTCTGCACTAATAGCACGGTAATAGTACACACGTCTATTTCTGATTTGAAGAAAATGTTTTACACTTGTCTCTAACCCGTCAAAGTCAACAAGCATGGTACCACCTATCCAAATAATGTACGCAACCTTAGGAGACAAAAAAACCAATAGATTAGTCATCACCTTAGCTATCATGGTCTTATTTGAGTTTGGTTAAGCAGATCTTTGTTACGTGAAAACCATAGATATACAACAAATATTTGTAAGACCACTCATCATAAAAACCATGCCAAGGAAACTTGTGACATGAGGTTTAAAGGGTTATGGTACAAGAAGGTGTAGCCATAGGCAATAGTGCAACACCTTAACTCCAAAGCTAAAATCATGTTATTACAATAGTAAAGCACAAGTGTTAGACATTTGTAGGATCACTCATCATAAAACCCTGCCCAGGAATCTTTTGACATGAGGTTTAAAGAATTGTGGTACAACGGTGCTAAAATCAGGTTAATTACACAACAACTTAATTCCAGAACTAAAATCAAGTTACAACAGTATTAAAGTGAAGTGTTCGGCATTCGTAAGATCATTCAAGTTACAAAAGTACTACATTATTTTTTTAAAAAAATTTAAAAACTAAACATGACCTAGTAATGAAAAGGAAGAAAGGAAAACAAAAGAAATTCCCCGCGAATCGCGCGGGCCTCTGCGCCGGATGGACGGACCCTGCAGTCTCCTGTCGTGTCGCTGCCGGCCGAGCACACCCGACCCCACCTGTCTGCGGCCCGGACTCGTGCATCAGAGTCCGTGCGGTCGTGGTCGGCAACTGTTTCGGTTTGCACCCACCGGCCCCACCCATCTCGTCGTCGTCGTCGTCGTCTTCCCAGCTGACTCCTGAGCTGAGCACCACCAGCTTTTGGGCAACCGGATGGGGTTACGGGAATGGCTCCCCGTCCGTCTCCGTTCGTCGTCGTCTGCAGGACGATGCCCCTCTTTTTTTTTTCCATGTGCACCCTTCTCATTCCGTGGAATTGTATGTACGTCCCCAAATGGAAGATCGATGAAGGGGTAGGTTGTTTCATAGATAGAAAATCACTTGTATATTCAAGGTGTCGTACACGGATGCTTTCCTCCCTCCCCACTTTCATGGAAATTGAACAAGCCTGGAACATTGGTACTACATGGCAGTACATGTGGGACGTTGAACAAAACTTCGGCACGCATAAGGGAATATGAACAAGCATAATTGCCCGCTACCTTCCATTGGACCAAAGAGAAAACTTTGTAACCAACACGAAGCTGATGGTTTCTACGGCTGATAAGCCAGCTGAAGCTGATTTATTGTGAGAGAAAAACACTGATATGCCAAGATGATAAGTTCAAGCGAACAGGACCGGCCATCGCCACGGCTCTAAACATTATCAGAATCTGCATTTTTATGTTGGAGGTCAACAGTATTACAGTTTCCTTGGAGGCAAATGGAGACGCCAAAAAAAATGCATCGTTTCCTTGGCAGTGTTAGCAAACCGCTATAAGGAGTGCGAAAATTTCCTCGGAATTTTTGCTGGAATTGTCAAATAAATAGTACTCCATCCATTCTAAATTGTACTAAGTCATTCTTCCTTTTCTAGATATATTGCTTTTACTATGTATATTAAAAATTGTATTCAGAACGAGTTACCATTTAAAAAAGTAGGAGTAATATGTATTGGGACTGTAGCAATTGCAAATCCGTCGCTGCCACTTTAAGAGATACTAGTATATATGTGAAAGCAAATAAGTTCCATATGGGCAAAATAGTCGACATGGGAGATTCAGAGAAAACCAGTAGGATTACGACACATGCATGCATGTTAGCATGTACCAAGCGAACTAGTCCCTACTTTTCATGTTGAATTCCTGCACTAAAAAAGAAACGAGATGTACTCCTGTAGTACTAGGAGGAGTACTAGCTAGGGACGTCAATATATAGTGGCATCACCTGGCATTGAATTAATGTGCCCAGCTGAACAGTGATTTTGCATAATTAGAATCAAATCGAAATGACCACCAACTGACTTTCAGCAGGCACATTCCTCCTACTACGAGTTGTGCGTGCGTGAGCGATACGATGGATGGATGGAGCGATATGAACAGTGCCTTTCCTTTGCCCACATGGAGTATCTCTCCTTTTTGTCATCGTGTGAATGTCATACAGGTCACAGGAATGCTCGCTCATGCATCTCCTAGGCATACAATATATACTCCTATATTTTTATTTTTTCCCCCAAGGAATAATAACTTGGGTACTTCCTCCTTCTCAATATATTTAGTGTTCATATTTAGGCACAGGAACTAAAGAGGAACGAAATGTTGTGGTGCATAAAGAAAAAACAAGAAGGAGAGAGATACAAATAGAGATGTATCGAGAAAAATGCATTGAGAGAAGAGAAATGTGCATTATTAGAAAATAAGAATGTCAAATGTTTGAAACAATTTGAGTCTTATTAGGACGTCTCCAATAGTATAAGCTAGCACTATCTCTAATATGATACATACAGAAAGAGGCTTGTCTTGTGAGATAGAAATACATCGTAAAATGTGCGAGATTATCTTTTGAGTCCATGCTAGTCTATTGCCTTTTGCACTATTAATTGATTAAAAAGAGCAATTCAACTACCTCTAAGCTAGACTATTGGAGACGCCGTGAGGTCAAGTATCGTGATCAAGACACGGAGGGAGTATATATACTGTATGTATTATCTTGGAGTTTTTTTTTTAAAAAAAAGATGAATAGCACTTGAGCACCAAAACAGGCATTTTCACCCGAGACGAAATGAGGTCAATTAACACGACAAGCTAGGTATACTTTAGATGATGAAAAAGCAAGGTGAAGGTTGGTTTCTTTTGCTTGTGATCGATCATCGACGCGACGCGACTAGACGGCATGATCTGATCTGCACGACGAATGACGACGATGATGATACGGGTATGGCACTAGCCGTAACCGGCGCTATAGGAGCATGCAGTTGCAATGCATGCTGGCTTGATCCTACTAGCTAGTACTGTGTGCTAGCTTGTACTCCTAGACACTAGTACCTGGAGGTACTAGATGCCATTACTAGGCACTGGTACGGCACTCTGTTAAAGACAAATGAGAAATTACGGTGGGTTCTATTAGCTAGCACTAGCTGGCGCGCAGTAGAGTAAAGGTAGTATTGTTGTTGTGTAATTGGATCACTGTCAAAGCTCATTGGTGTTCCTCCTCAGCAGGGACGGATCCAGCGGTGGGGTGGGCGGGACTTAAGCCCCCGCCGTGATAATGGAGCCCCTGTTTGAGCTCCTCCTAATTTTTATAGGCATGAAAGAGATGGAGGTGGAGCTTTAGAGGTTGAAGATGAGTTGAGCCCCCTCTTATATGAATTTTTATATCCGCCACTGCTCCTCAGCTCATCAACAAAAGAAAAGAGAAATCTCACTGGGGTGGGTTACTCAGATATGTAAAAAAGAAGGGTACCCCGTGGGGAAAAAAAGAAGAAGCTACAGTGGTGATAGTGAGGAGGAGCGCAGGTTTTTTTTACCGACCGGTTTCCGGTAACCGCCGGGGTCCGGTAGCGGTAAACCGGCCGGTAACCGGCCGAATTCAAATTCAAATTCAAACACTCATTCAGTTCGGTTCGGGTCCGGTTTACTGGCCGGTTTGGAGCGGTAACCGGCCGGTTTGACCGGTTTACCGCTCCAAACCGTGTAGTTTTTTTTTCATGAATAAAAAGAAATTTTGGTACTTCCTTTGCACAAATTAATGTAAAAAGACCACACAATGTGGTAAAAAATAACATAAGTCACTAAAGCAACAATATATAGTCGCATACGAATACAATATATAGTCGCTTACACAAACAAAGATATAGTTTCCGCTCGCATGGTCAACTACGTAGGATGTATGGAAAGACCCCTTGTTGGCACGACATTTCATATTCGGCGGTGGACATAAGAGAGATACCTTGTTGTCTAAGCAGGGCAGCCTTGTAATCTTGCCAAGTTTGACCTGTCCATGCTGCTGTTGTCTCTCATTCTTGAACTAACATATTGTAAAAACTGGGGTCTTCCCATTCATACACCCATCTAGTCTGAGTCTGCATGGTCATGTCAGGAATGTGATAGCTATAAGTAGGCTGTGAGGTATCGCTGTAGGAGGAAGAAGAGTACTGTGGAGTGTCGTAGTCCGTCGGTGCATATGCTCTCCTCTGCGATGTCGGTTGTCCATGGTCACGGTTTTGAGTAGCATGTGTGAATTGGGTCTCGCCTGCAATCAACCATAATTAGTAGGCATAGACAGAAACAATTGTGTGTATGTAGGTGCAATGGATACCTATGAAATGGCCTACATAACTACTACCACCAGCACCAATAGTACCATCCCCACTCCCACCACCACCACCGTCTGTCCCACCACCACCGCCACCGTCACTCCCACCAGCACCGTCATTGTCACTGTCATCGTCACTACTGTCATCGTCACCACTATCCTGGGACTGGTATTGCTCATCCTCAGTCTCTGTGTCGCTGGTCACTGCTTTTCCTTTTCCTCGGTGACGCTTGCCGTGACCCTTCGGAGGCACCATCTACATCTTCCTCTTCCTGAGGTGACTTCCACCCACATTTCTACGGGCCCAATCACTGATGCAATCATGCCCCTCCGCTCGTAGTCATATTCTGCTCTCGACTGGTTTAGTGCTTCCTTCATCTGAGCCTCATATTCATCATCACCGAGGTGATGGTTTCCCTCCGCTGCAGCTTTTTCTTGTGCCAACCTTTGTCGAGCCCGGTCAGCAGTCGTCTTCTTAGCTCTGTCAAGATCTCGCCAAAAGTATGCACGCACATCTGGTGGCACATGGGCGCAATGCAAGGTGTCCGCCCCGTGCCCAGCCAAATGCTGTTTAAATCTAGTGCAACCACCGCCTGCTCTCGTCACATGACAATAATTGCATCTCCATCCAGGAGCAAGATTTTTACCATGCTCCCATACAACGTCTCTGTTTCTACCTGACATTGTCTACCTGCATAAACGGACAACACAAAGTCACACCTAAATAAAAATGTATCCTAAATCCTACCACAAATCCTCCACAATATATACCTAAAATATACCTAAAATCTATACCGAACATACACAAAGTCACAATATATACACAAAGTCACACAATATATACCTAAAATATACATCCTACCACAAATCCTACCTCTAATCCTAAATCCTAAAAAAACATCCTAAAATAAATCCTACCTAAAACCTAGCCAAAAACCTATCCTAAATCCTAACACAAATTCTACCTAAATCCTAATACTACTCTAAATAAAAAAAACAAAAAAACTTACCTGGGCGGTTAGCCGTGGATCCGGTCGGTAAACCGCGCTAACCGAGCGGTTAGCCGCTGGATCCGGCCGGTTAACCGAACGCGCGGCGGTCGCTCGGTAAGCCACCCAGACCGGGCTGTAAACCGAGGCTTAGGGGCGGTTAGCCGGCGGCGGCGGCCGGTCGGCGCGGGCGAGGTGCGGACGGGGGAGGAAACGAGGCTCGGCGCGTTGACCCCCCCCCCCCCCCCGAGCTCCCGGCTCGTTTTGTGCCCGTGGCGGCCTAATGGGCCTCATGGGCCTTAACGGCCCGAGACAGGTTTTTTTTCTTTTTTTTCAAACTTCTATTCGTATAAATAAATACTAAACGAACTCCAATTTGAAAAAAATTTACACCATTGGATTCTATAAATCATGAACTATTTTTAGGAATTTTTTCAGTATTTTTTTTAAATTTTAAATTTGAATTTGGGGAATACCTAACCGGACCGGACCAGAACCGGTCCAACCCGGTTAGGGCGGTAACCGTGGTTTACCGTGGTAAACCGACCGGTTTATTTAACCCTGGAGGAGCGGGCAGCAGGTGCAGTTAGCTGCAACAGTGTGAAAGCTGCATCCAATGGCAACGGGTGGAGAGAGAGAGTTGGGAGGACGAGAGAGGGACAGCATGAACATGGACGACGGAGACGGACAGCGGATCGGAGGCCACCATTCGGGGTGGGGCCGGGGATGCATGCAGCTGCGCGGGCCCCTCTTGCTGTCAACTCGAACGTCCCTTCTGTCCCCTCTTAACTCGGTCAGTCCGTCCGTCCACTGCAACTCTTTGTTTACGAATAGGATTACTACCTTTTTACCCCTTCTCTCTCTCATTGGGTTTCTTAGCTTTCTTTTGTCCCTTTAATTACTCTTTTTTTTTGTCTTCTTATTATAATGTGTGGTATTGGTTGGTATATACTCCCTCTGTCTTTGAAAGCTTCAATTTCTAGAGTTGTCTTAAGTCAAACTTTTTAAACTTTGACTGAATTTCTATGAAAAAATGCTAAGATTTATGGTACCAAACTAGTATCATTTGATTTATCATAGAATACATTTTCATAAAATATTTATTTTATGTTATAAATGTTGTTCATCTTATCTATAAAGTTAGTCAAACTTAAAAAAGTTTGACTGGCACGGATTCTAGGAATTGAAGCTTCCAGAGACAGAGGGAGTATACAAATAAAAAACACATACACATACCATTATTGCTATGCAAAAGATGGGTGGAGTAGAAATTCAGAGCCACTCTCCGTCCCCTTTTCTCTCTGAATCGGATTCGAGGCCATGAGATGTCGATTTGATCTTCCGGCTGCAATGCATGCAACTTGGGAGGCCATGAGGAGATATCAGATCCCACCTGAGACTGGATGGAATACACCATCACCATGCTGCCCTTCCACCTGTCAACCTACAACTGGCTGTTCAGCAGTGATGATGCATACAGCGACTAACTGAGTGCTGAGTGTGGCGCACCCAAAAAAAAACTGAGCTAAGCTTGGCCTTTATATATACTCCTAAGAAAGAAAGAAAAGAGATGAGGAAGAACATAGCTAGCAGCCTTGCAAGCAGCAGCACCAGTAGTGGCCAAGTATTTTTTTTTGGGGGGGGTCTACAGTAGCCTCTGCAACTGAAAGTCTACATGCACTTTTTTGTTCTTTTTATTATAAAATATATACAGACAAAGAAGAATTCATGTCCATGCACTTGATTGAGAGCGCATGAGGACATCCAAAACCAAGGCCCAATGGGCGAGACAGAGGCCCATCGAGGTCACGTTTATGCTAAAGCCCACAACGTTACACTGTATGATGTGTACATGGATATCTGGATCATTCAGAGCCGGTGGCATTTTTTACAGTTGAGGGAGCTGAGCCAGCGACATACTACGTAATTTGTTCATGCACGCTTTGATCGACTACTGGGGCTCCAACGAGGAGCAACGCGTGGCCGATTTCACTTTAGGGCTGTTTATTTTCCAGAATTAAGTTTTGTTTTGCTATTTTTACATCAGTGCATGCGCATCATTTAAAACTTTAAATAGGGCTTTTTAATTTACATCAGTGCATGGGCTGCTGTTTATACTTCAAATATAAGAAAGAAAAAAAAAGAGGAAGAAGAGTAGAGCTAGCAGCCTTGCAAGCAGCAGCAGCATCAGTAGTGGCCAAGTATTTTTTTTTTCCGACGGGTCTAAGTAGTGTCTGCAACTGAAAGTCTCCGTGAACTTTTTTGAGAAAATTAGTTTCTAGGCCCTAAAAAATGTTGTGCTCATTTTTTGGTCGTTTTTTTTTCAACTTGCCTATTTGAACCCAAAACGAATTTTGTTTACTTTCTGTGCCCTGCCTCTAACGGTGTTAGCTTGTATGCAAAATTACCCTTCTACCCTGGCGTTGAAGGCAATAGTATACATGCCTTTTTCATACTTCGCAAAATAAGGTACAATATATTTGCAAGCATGAAACAAAAAAAGCATGAAATTATTTTCCCAAATATATTTGCACCAAATATATTGTACCTGCCGAATATATTAAGCAAACTTGTGAAATAATTTCCGTAACAAATCACTTATTTTGAAATAATATATTGTACCTACCATAATACCATCAAATATTATTTGGCGTACACCAAAACACAATATATTAAGCATGAAATAGTTTCATGCTTAATGTAGGAGTATTATTTCCCAAATACGCTTGCAAGCTTGCGAAATAATTTCTCAATTATATTGTATGCAAAATCCCAAATTATTTCATGCTTGCAAATATAGTATACCTTATTTTGGAAAATTATTGTAGTATGCAGCCTAAAGGCATGTATACTGTTGCCTTCGATGTCAGGGGTAGAAGGGTAATTTTGTGTACAAGTTAACACCGTTAGAGGCTAAAACTAACAGAAGGGTCCAGAAAGTAAACAAAATTCATCTTGGGGCTAAATAGGCAAGTTCAAAATAAAAACGGCCAAGAAACTAAGCGTAACTTTTTTTGACCTAGAAACTAACAGCTTGTTCGTTGGATGGTGGCTGGTGTTGGTGCTGATGCTGATGCTAATTTGTTGTGAGAGAAAAATACTGCTAAATGGCTAGTTGATTCTTGCTGATAAGTTTAAGCAAACAAGGTGTAATTTTCTCTGCTTTTTTGTTCCTTTTATATCCAAGAAGAATTCGTGTGCATGCATGCACTTGAAACTTGACAGCACATGAGGACATCCAAAACCAAGGCCCAATGGGCGGGACAGAGGCCCATCCAGGCTGCGATTGTGCTAAAGCCCACAACGTAAACTGCATGCCGTATAGTTACATGGATATCTGGATCGTTCAGAGCCACTGACATTTTACATAATAGAATAATCTGTCCACGCGTGCTTTGCTCGGTCGGCCCATTAAGTTGGCCATGCAGATATGGTCTCCAACGAGGGGAGACGCACGGGCGATTAAGCAGGCCACACGGCGCGCGCTCCGGACCCTATAGCCGCACGCGATACGGTCCGCTACTGGGCCGATTTCACTTTAGGGCTTTTTTATTATTTTCGTCTAGGGTTAAGTTTTCTTCTTGTTATTTTACATCACGCATCGTTTAACATTTTAAATTAAATAATTTTGAGTTGTTGCTGTCAATTTTCGTTAATTATTTACATTGCTCATAGATTTGTATAAACTATACTTTTTAGAGTTATTTACCAGTATAGCCATCGAAAAATGCCTCTTCATTGTATAGCCCGTTTTTTTTGAACTTACTTGTATGGTCTCAAAATGAAATTCTTTTCCTTCTATGACCTTTCGTCTGTTTTTGACACTTGAAAGTGTTAAGTCAAGGTTAAAACGATCATTTTACCCCTAGCAAAAAAATACAGAGTTTTGTTTGTCTTTTGTACATTTGGATTAATATTACACAAATAAGTTCACGCATAATAATACATAATAAGACACATAATCAAGTACAAAAATACATTGCAATAAAATGAGCTTATCAAACGGGTTCAGTCCCACATAAATAAGACACATAAAAATTGCACAAATTCATTGCAATTGACCATAGGTTGAGACATAAATTATTCACAAATCCAACATAGGTTCAGTCTCACATAAATAAGGTCTCATATAAATAAGGTCACACATAATTGCGAAACTATGAGGGGCAGAACTTTTTGACATAGAAACTGTCAAAGTCACTTCTCTTTTGTTTCCTGTAAGCATAGGATATGACTGGCACTTTCTGAATTTTTTTTTCTCTTATGGCATCCCATTTAGCTTTGGAATTAATCCCCTCTTACATTCCAAACCAAAATTTTTGAGGATCTGGTGTTGCTATTCATGATCACAAGTGGGTGGGCCAAAAAGTGAATGGCAAGATAATTGCCAAACAAAGAGAGATAGAGTGCAAACAAAAGTAGAGAATAAATGCAATGTAGATCCAACCATAGACTAGAGTTTGCATTCTATTCACCAAACCATTACATCAGAGATAAAAGAGTTTTAACGTTTTATTCCAGCTCGCAAGTTGGTTGTGCAGGGGGTGGGGGGGGGGGATTCAAACCACTGCTGCAACGGCTTCTGCTCCGGTACTCCTCTTCTAAAAAAAATACACAGATTTCAAAGCAGCCTAGACAAATAATTAAATTTTTTCTGAATTTTTTCACCTGGATCCCACATGGGCCCAACCTGTCCAAGCCTAGCCCGTACCCAAGCCGAACTCATTGTGCCCCTGATACCCTTCGTTCAGATTCCGCTCGTTGCTTTCCCTCGTGCCGTTGTGTGCTAGCAGCCGGCGGCGGTGCTCCACGAACGCCCTGGCATCCAGTAGTCCAGGTCGATCTGACCATTTCCTGTGAGATCTAGCGGTACCGTTCAATTTTGCAGTGTCTATATGGCACAACCGTCGCCCTGGCATCCTCATACACTTCCAACATGGGCAACAGGCAGCAGTTAGCGGTGGACTTCCATCAGGATGGGGCGCGGATCTCTTCACGCTAATAACTGGAAGGACGTCGCATGTCGAGGAGGGGCATGGAGGCACAGACCTCCTTAATCCTCATGCGCCACCCGTCGAGGACGTGGATCGGTGGATGAAGCCGTGAACCTCCTCATCTCAAATCGAATGGCACCGCTGCTGGCTGCCAGCACATGAGACATGACGAAACGGATCGAGGAAAAGTGTAGAGGTGTCGGCGTGCCCCCGTTCACTCGGTCCGCCAGTTGCCTCTACTCCGAAACTTGTTGGTGCGCCGCCACCGTCTTCTTCGTCAAATAAACGGAGCCGCACGGAAGAGAATATAGGAGACGTCACTTTACCTTTGATGTCAGGGCTGGACTCAGGGCTGGTTAGGACGGGTTAGGCCCAAGCGTGACCCATATAGAAATTATTATATAAAAAATGTTTAATTATTTTAACAGGCTGCTTCGAGATGTGTGCAACTTATAGAAGGCACTACTACAAAATAAACAATCACTGCCGGCCACATCACTGCCGGAATTTTAAAACCGATGCTGATAGATACATCACTGCCGGTTCATAAGAAAAAAGTCTATCATTGTCAGAATTTTATACCAACCGATAGCGATTGATATTATCACTGCCGCTTGGTGATACAATTTGGCACAGATGTTTATCTCTGTCGGGCTAGAGTGCCAGCCGGCACTGATCCATAACCGGACCCGAAATTTTTATGTATCCCTGTTAACTCCAAACTCACGTCCAGTCCGCACCCAGACTTCTCCGCTCTCTCTCTCTCTCTGATACATCTCCTCTCTCTCTCTCTCTCTCTCTCTCTCTCTCCGCAGACTTCTCCTCCCCCGTCGCGCACCTCCGTGCGCCGCTCGCTCCTCCCCCACCCGGATGACCTCCCTCGCTGCTGGCCCCTCCCCCGCCCGGGCCTCCCTTGTTGCTAGCCCCTCCCCACCTACCTCCCTCATGGTGCCCACCCCTTCCTCACCCGGATCTGGAGTTTTGGTGCCCGATGGAGGTGGATCTAGATCCAGCGGCGGCGAGGAGGAAGAAGGTGCACCTGGCCACGGCGATAGCGGACGCGGGCCGGATTGGGAGGAGGAAGAAGGTGTGTCAGGTGTATTCCTTCCCAATCCCAAGAACATCTGCATCCTTCTCCTTTGTCTGTGATGTACTAAATTTGTGATGTACGAATCCTTTCCTCTCCTTCTAATTTGTGATGCTGAACCCTTAACCTTTGTGATGTACGAATCGTTTTGTGGGTGAGTTGATTAGTAATGTGTTGAATCCCTCCTCCTTTGTTTGTGATGCACGAATTTTTATTGGATGAATTGCTTGATGGAGCGGCGGCGGTAGCCAGCGAACATGGTGGTGGCGGCGGCGGCTGCAGTAACGAGCATGCTCTAGCAAGCATGTATTCCCTTTTTTTTATTTTTTTATAGCCTATCACTGACGGGTGAAATATCGGCGGTGGCAGCTAGAGGCTATCACTGTCGTTTTCCTAGTGCTCGTTCAATGTCCGGCAGTAATAGGCCTTTTGGAACCGGCAATGTTTCCCATTTCTGGAGTAGTGAGGAGTACCGGAGCAGATCCCATTAAATTAAAACCACTTTTTACATTCCCGCAATAACGCGTGAAAATCACATATATAATCTGTTTCAGCGCACTATTAATTCCAGTTTCCAATTTATTTCCAGCAACGGTTGTATAGCTATAGTGCCTCTCGCCTAGGTTAAAGACGAGCGTCCTAAGTCAACCGCCTTTGTTAGAAAAGGGAGGCGTTTGTAAAAATCATTTCTGTACTGTGATATAGAATGAAAACACTTATTCGTTTCGGCGGCAGAGCGAGAGCATCAACGAACGTTAGAGGGCGAGGGGGACCCAATGCTAAAATGGCGTTTCAGTGACGGCGAGCAGGCAGGAAGCAAGAGACATATTCTTGTCGTCTTTAGTATGGTCCTGTCATGTGCATCCAAAGGGAAAGACTGGCAAAAGCAAGCACATTTATTTACATATAAAAGCATGCACAGGAACAGATAAAGCAAGAGCCAACGTACGTACTAGACAAAAGAATAAGGAAGACACTGCGTGATTGAGAGCAATATGTGATCATCCAATTCCAAAGGGAAACACGTTATTTTGGAGAGCGAGCGGGCAGGCTGCAGGCAGCCGGATTGATCAGCCGTCAGTCATCTAGATCGACCTCCACCTTACGGTAAACTAATACTATCAAACACGTCAGATCTTTTCTTGGCTGCTTATATAGAATTGATAAAGTAGAAACTACATGAGCTTAGTATGTTCTTCTCCTTAAAAAAACAATTTGGAACAGATACAGTGTGTCGTGCCAAATATATTTGTATATGTTGAGTACTGTTGGGTTTACATATGCACACGTGCTTGTTTGATATTTATATAATGTATGTGCCTCCCATATGATTTCCATTTCAGCATGATACAACAAACACTCCTTGTTTTTTATATATAACCTTGATATTTTGGCAATGAGCAGGCCCATCATGGCTGGAGGGAATTCAACTGGACACCACTGCTCCTACGATGCCCTGTCCTTGTTCGACAAGAGCATGAGACTCAGGTTGTGGCTTGTGAACGCTCTGTTGCTCGCCGGCGCCATCCTTGGCGGAGTCATAGTTGGGATAGGCGTCTTTGGCCAGCGTTACCGCTACCACCGCCTCACCAGGTTCATCTTTCTTGGAGCCACCACCTTGTTCTTGCCTGTCATGTCCACCGTCCCCCTGGTCGCTGGGTCAAACGACTATGTCACAGGGGGGCAGAGTGGCATGCGCAGCCAGTTGGCTACAAAGTGCGATCCAGGAGTACAATCTATCATGATGGTAATATGGGCATCACTTGTTCAGATAATTATGATCAATACCAGTGCAATAGTTGCTGTTGATGACAGTGAAGGTAGAAACATAGGTCCTCCTTTTGAGCTGCTTGTTCAGGGGATCTGGACCTTTTACCTTGGTATCTCCTACGTGATCAATGATGCCATTAGTGGAGGAGACCTCAAATTTGTTCGGTTTACGACTGGAATTGAAGGGATGCCTTTTGCTCTCACATGTGCCAAAATTTTCTTCAAATATTATGCATTTGAAAAGGCACGTCGATCCTTTGCTCTCGGAAACAATCCTCATCTTATTTTTGCATACATGCAGCAACCACCACCGCTACAAGCAGGGACAAGTCACTGTAGAGGAGCAGCAGTAGTAACTGATGAGGATGCTTGTGGAAATTGTTGAACGAGGTTACCCTTGCTGGGGCCTCGGCTTCGTGTTTATAGTGGACGGGAAAAGCCCCCGTCGTGGCAAGTACAATCAGATCTTGGCCTACAAGATCTCAACAGACTATACGACTTGGAGTACAAGATAATTGATACAAAAAGATACACAATCTATACTATCCAAAACTAACCGATTACATCAAGGGGAATGAACCTGGACACGAGTGTACAACTCGTTTAACACCCCCCTCAATCTCAGCCACCAACAAGGTTGAGATTGTTCCTAAACTTCCTTAATTTAGCTGTTGGCAAAGCTTTGGTGAAACCATCTGCGAGCTGATCACCTGTATGAATAAAACGAATGTCCAACAATCCTTGTGCTACCCTCTCTCTTACAAAATGAAAATCAATTTCAATGTGCTTGGTTCTAGCATGAAACACAGGATTTGCTGACAAGTACTTAGCACCAAGATTATCACACTATAACCGTGCACTAGAGGGATGAGGAACTTTGAGCTCAGTTAAAAGCTTCTGTACCCACATCATTTCAGCAGTTGCATTAGCCAAAGCTTTATACTCCGCCTCAGTGCTTGATCTAGACACAGTAGCCTGTTTCCTGGCAGTCCAAGACACCAGATTGCTACCCAGAAACACTGCAAAGCCACAAGTGGACCGTCTATCATCAACACAACCAGCCCAATCCGCGTCAGAGAAAGCACTGATCATCATAGAATTAGATTTTCTTAGCCGAAGCCCCATATTAGTTGTGCCCTGAATATACCTCAAAATTCTTTTAACAACACTAAAATGAACTGATGTTGGAGCATGAAGAAACTGACACACCTTATTCACAGCAAATGAGATATCTGGCCTAGTCAATGTAAGATATTGCAAAGCACCGACTAGGCTTCTATACCGTGTAGAGTCATCAACACTAAGTTTGTCTCCGTCAGCAATGCTCAGTTTTTGAGAAGTAGGAAGAGGTGTGTCAACAGCTTTACACTTTGCCATACCTGACCTGGAGAGGATATCACTAGCATACCGCTCCTGTGACAGAACTAGGCCATCTTGATCTCTTTTAACTTCTATCCCCAAAAAGTAATGGAGGTCCCCCAAATCCTTCAATGCAAACTCATGTTGCAAGTCTGATAGTAAAGCATCAGTTGCCGCCTTGGATGAGCTAGCCACAATAATATCATCAACATACACTAAAACAAACAAAGTGTAACTGCCTTTATTATAGTAAAACAATGAAGTATCTGCTTTTGATGGTACGAAACCCAAGGCCTGTAATTTTCCACATAGCCGTGCATACCAAGCCCGGGGAGCTTGTTTCAAGCCATAGTGTGCCTTGTCCAACTTACACACATAGCTGGGATGTGCCTTATCTGTGTATCCAAGAGGTTGCTGCATATAAACCTCCTCATCTAGCACACCATGGAGGAAAGCATTCTGTACATCCAGTTGCCTCAGTGACCACCCTTTACTTACTACAATGGATAGAATAATACGACTAGTAGCCGCTTTGACAACAGGACTAAATGTATCTTCATAATCAATCCCATACTGCTGCTTATACCCCTTGGCTACTAAGCGGGCCTTGTATCGATCGATAGAACCATCAGCATGATGTTTTACCTTATATACCCACTTACAGCCGATGATGTTGGCTCCTTTTGGTCGAGGCACCAGATGCCATGTACGGTTGCGCAACAAGGCTTGATGCTCCAAGTCCATCGCTTGTACCCACTTGGGATCGGCAAGAGCATCTTGAACAGTAGCAGGTTCCTCTGTGGAAGAAGCAGCCATGCACCATCATATGGTACCATATGTAATAATTTTGGGTTTGCTAATACCTTTTTGGAGCCGCGTGACAGGTCGTTGTGGAGCGTTAGCTTCTGCCGCAGGGATCACAAAATCAGCTGGTGCATTCGATCCACCAGCAGCCGCAGAGGATGTGTCTCTGTTGCCCGGATCAGCTGGTGCTGATGCATCAGGTAAGAAAGACGAGGATGGCAGTGTGGCAGCTGCAGAGGATCCTGCATCCTGGACAGCCGATGTCGAGTTTTGTCGGCATTGAGTGGGCGGAGAAGACAGCGACTCCGATCCCGATGGCGATTCGCCACTGCCACCCCGTATCAGCTCCAGGTGCATCTGAATGGGACAGTGCACTGGCCCCCTCCGTCCGGCACACACAATATGGAACAGTGTTTGAACATGAAACTGCAGCGTCCGGCTCCAAATTAAATCCTGAAAAATCAGAGGTCCCTTCTGCAGGCACAGAGGCATTAGTTGGTACAGGAGGACTTACAGTACGGTCAAGTAAAGCAGCATCCCCATGATTAGTAGAAGAGTTCAATAAAATATCAGGAAGAAGTTGGATTTCGGCTTTCAAACGAGCTCCAGCATTTTGATGCATTGAGGCAAACGGGAAAAGATTTTCATCAAATGTGACATCACGAGAAATATAAACACGGCCCTCCGAAGGATCAAGACATTTGAAGCCTTTATGATAATTACTGTATCCTAGAAAGACACATTGTTTTGATCTAAATTGAAGCTTTCTAGTATTATATGGGCGCAAGTTTGGCCAGCATGCACAGCCAAAAGTGTGAAGAGATGAATAGTCTGGATCTTGACCAAGAAGGCGGCTGAAAGGAGTATCATGAGCGATAACTTTGGAGGGTAGACGATTTATAATAAAAACAGCAGTGAGGAATGCCTCATCCCAAAACTTCAAAGGCATGGATGCATGCGCTAAGAGAGTAAGACCCATTTCTACTATATGTCTATACTTGCGTTCTGCTGATCCGTTTTGTTGGTGTGCATGAGGACAAGATACATGATGAGATATACCTATACGTTGGAAAAAGGAGTTTAGTGAACGATATTCTCCTCCCCAATCCGTCTGAACAGCTAGAATCTTGCGGTTAAATTGGCGTTCCACAAGACTTTGAAAATTATGAAAACACTGAAAGACTTCAGACTTATGACGCAACAGATAAATCCAAAAAAATTTGCTATGATCATCTATGAAACTGACATAGTAACTATGTCGCCCAACAGATGTTGGTGCTGGTCCCCATACATCTGAGAAAATTAAATCTAATGGTCTAGCAGACACGCTTGTAGACCGTGGATAAGGCAATTGATGAGCTTTGCCTTGTTGACACGCATTACAGACATGTTCATTATTCGAATCTGGAACACAAGATAACTTATGACGACTAAGAATCTGCTTGACTACTGGAGCAGAGGCATGACCTAGCCTTTGATGCCATAGGGAGGTGGTTGACCTAACAGCACCGAGGACTTTCTTATTTGAGGATGACTTATTCGGGGATGATCGCAGCGGGTACAGGCCTCCTTCACACCTGCCTGTAAGAAGAATTCTCTTCGTCTCCTCCTCCTTTATAGCAAAATGTTTTGGATGAAATTCAACAAAGACATCATTATCATTTGTAAGACGATGAACAGATAGCAAATTCTTATTTGCTTTAGGAACATGCAAGATATTTTTCAGATGAATTTTACTATCAGGGGTGCGCAATAAACTGTGACTGACATGAGTAATCTCCATACCTAAACCATTCGCAGCATGAACCTGATCCGCTCCATTGTACTTGTCGCGGATTGTCAGCCTCTCCAGATCACCTGTAATGTGATCAGTTGCACCGGTATCCATGTACCAGTTGCTATCTACTCCATATGACGATGTGGTTGCAGATGAGGCCGACTTCTGAGGTGGACCAGAGAAAGAGGTATCGAACCTCTTAAAACAGCGGATCACGGTGTGTCCTACCTTTTCACAGAGCTGGCAAAACACGCCAGCCTGAAAACCGCCCCCTCATGGGCGACTCCCGCCGCGACCTCCGCGCTGGCCACGTCCAGAGCCGCCACGGCTAAAGCCGCCGCGGCTGCCACGGTTGTTGAAGTTGTTCTGGCCGCCTCCATGGCCTCCTTTCGCAACCAGATTGGCCGACGACCGGAAGGTGCCTCCATTGTTGCCACCTCCCTTGATCTCCATGCGCTGCTCATAGCTTATAAGTTGGGTGAAAAGTTCCCCCACCGTAATGGGTTCCACCCGAGCAGTGACAGCAGAAACAACAGAATCGAACTCAAGTGGTAATCCAGTCAGAATATACGAAACCAACTCATCATCTTCAAGTTTTTTCCAGCAGATGCCATTTCATCTGCTAAACCCTTCATTTTGTTGAAATACTCACTGATCGTGGAGCTGCCCTTCGACGCCGTTGCTAGCGCCATTCTGGTGCTGATGATGTGGGCGCGTGACTGCGAGGCAAACATTGCCTCGATGGCCACCCACGCCTTGGCAGCCGTATCCTCCGAGTTGATCCGCCCGAGGATCTCCTTCGACATGTTGGTCTGCAGGTAATTGAGTACCTGACCATCCTTAGCCACCCACGTCTCGTAGGCGGGGTTGAGGACCGGCGGCTCCTTGGAGCCGGGATCCTTCGGTGGCACGAACTTCTCCGGCGGGTTAGACGCCGGATCGAGGTAGCTAAGAAGACGAGTGCCCTTTAGGGCGGAGATGACTTGAGCTTTCCATGACGGATAATTGGCGCGAGTGAGTTTCTCGTTCACCGAAAGGAAGGTGATGAGAGATTGAATGGCAGAGACAGCGGAAGAGGATGGATCTTGCGCCATAGGAGAGTTCCCTAAGGAGAAAGGCTCTGAATACCATGTGGAAATTGTTGAACGAGGTTACCCTTGCTGGGGGCCTCGGCTTCGTGTTTATAGTGGACGGGAAAAGCCCCCGTCGTGGCAAGTACAATCAGATCTTGGCCTACAAGATCTCAACAGACTATACGACTTGGAGTACAAGATAATTGATACAAAAAGATACACAATCTATACTATCCAAAACTAACCGATTACATCAAGGGGAATGAACCTGGACACGAGTGTACAACTCGTTTAACAATGCTCCTCCTCCACCACCACTACTGGTTATGGGAGAGGGGAAAAGACACATGGAGAAGCAGTCTCATGGGTATGTATGGAAGGGTGACTCAGGGCACGGAAAAGATGGCTTGGTAACCATTGACAGTGTTTGGAAGATGACAGCCTGCTTCTTTCCATTCTCAGCACTGCAACGACTACAAGACTTATGCTTGTCCTTTGCATTCTTCAAGTTATTGCGGTGCCGGTTTGCAAGGTACAATGTCAATAATGATGCTGATGCCTCCAGTGACATGTTCACCTTTTTCTGGAGCTTGCTGCTCAAGGATGGAGGCCAGAATAGGGTGTTTCAGGTGATCTCGGATGAGATTTCTTTTGTTCATGATTATTATTACACATCCATGCCGATCTCCTATTCCAAGTGCTGGTTGCCCATCGTAGGTATCTTTATCTCACTCTTGACCATAGCTTATTGCATCTTTGTTGCGGTGATGTTCAGCTCGGCTTTAGTTGAAGAATACCATGCCTTTCAGCTTTTGTGTGACATCAGTTGCACTGAAAACCTATTGCAAACAAAACTGGACAGAAGTTACGGAAGCCGGGTCTTTAGTCGGGTGCCACTATATTGGCTTTTGGTGTTAGTTTTCATTGCTGAGGTGAAGGATATGGCTTCCTTCATCTGCTCCAACTGGACCAAAGTAGCCCTCATGTGTCGCTTCCTAAACCGTGCCTCCTCCTCCTCGAAGCATTCTCTTTGCATCCAGAAATGCGCTGGCCGTTTGCTCCGCTGCAGATGCAAGTTATTGAGGATGCATTGGGATGAGAAAATTGGTCAGTGCTCAGTATTGGTGCTTCAGCCAAGAGCAACCCCGCTTGGTCTTCTCTGGCACCTTTTCCCTTTATTACCAGACCAGAAGAGGAAGGTCAGGGTGCCAGCAGCAGTGAAGGTTTGCATCATCCAAGCACTAAGAAGAACTACAGATGATGGAGGACAGCTGAGCAATGGAGCAGCATGTCTCCGCCGCTGCCGAGGCCAGGTTGGTGAAAGCTTCAACTGGGCTTGCAGCAATAGGAGTACATCTTTTTTTTTTAAAAGATCCGGTTTCCCGGCTTTGATTTATAATAAGAAGAATGTAGCAGACAACTGTTACACGCGCGAGGGGCGCTACCATCTGCAGCCTAGGCTAGGGAGGTTTGAGATTCTACCTGAGCTTATTACATACTAAGAAGTTGTTCAACTGCCTAGGCTTAAGTTCACCACCACCAGCTCCCAAACAACCTGACTCTAGTCTAGAACACATGGATAACAAACGCAAACAAACACCGTTTTGCATCTAAGTTTCAGGGAACCTCCATCACCACCTCCCCCGTCTCCTATGCTATAGTCGCTAGTGCTTCAGCCAACTCCTTGTTGCTCAGGCGCGTGGCAGCCCTGATCGCCATGACGGCCTGTTCTGGCAGATCGTCAGCATACATATCTACATAGGCGGTGACAGCTGCATCAGGCGTCGGCAACGGGTTGTTGAGGAAGTCAAGTTCGCGCATCAGCTTCCTCGTGGCCCGTTCAGCCACCGACACCGTTGATGGGTGCGCCGTGAGCTGCACACTTGAGCGGGAAGCGACCATGTTCTTCTGCTTCCTTCCCATGCGTCTGCTGTAGACCCGTTTAGGTGGGGAGGTCAGTGAGGAGGTCAGGCGCGGAAGTAGTGGTTCAGGGACGCTCTTGAAGATGGTGATACAGAAGTCATGGATTTCATCCACCCGGTCTGCGATAGGGTCGTCGCAGAGGTCGTGACCCACCATGGGGTCTCCCTCCCTGCCGGAGTCGGTGCTCGGTGTAGCAGTCGCGTGCACCGTCGCCATGCTGACTTCCATACGGGTGGCTCGATGGGAGGTGTCGTCTATGTTGCCGTCATCCGAGGACCTATCCATCGGAGCCTGGTGATTTTGGCCCACAGTCCCCAAGGCTGGGATAGGCTCGTACGCCGAGGAGCAAGGCGCCTCCTTGCTACCTTCCAGCAAGAGGGATTCATGGATCATGGGATCCTCCTCTCGAAAGCAAATGTCTTCTGTTTGGACCAGCATCCTGCACATGTCAGCTATAGGATCTGGACTCACCAGGATAGAGTGCTGATGGCCGCGGCTGTGCATGGGCCTCGAAAGTGGGCGATTCCGGGAACGCTCGTAATCTGTTGGCTCCATGTCGACCACCTCTACTTGGCAAAAGGCCGAAGGCGAGTGCGTGCGCGCTCGGGCAACACGGCCAGAGGAGGGTTGCCGGAGTTGTGCGTCCCGGGGCCTTCCCCGGCTGACTGGGGAGCGTGAGCGGCGGCGCTTCCAGTCCTCCGAGGCATGGGGGACGTAGTCCCTCCCACATACGCGCCTCACTGGTGAGCAGCGTTGGTCGCGGCCGCGTTCCATCGCCTGGTTGCCAAGGCCATCAACGAGCGCCTGGCGGTAGGAAGGCGGTGACCACGCAGTCCGCAAGTCAATTGCAGGCTCGGCGGTGATGTCGACGGAGCAATCGCGATGCAGTGGAGGGGGGCGGAGCTTGGAGGAGATGGGGTGTGGCTAGCGGCCAGGGCAGGAGCGTGAGAAATGCCCAACACCATGCACGTGAAGCAGCGCACGAGGTCCCGACAGTATGCAATCTGATGGTCGAAGGCGAGGCACCTGAAGCAGCGACCGGCAAGTCGCTTAAAGAAGTCCACACGACCAGCACCCAGATGGGCGTGTCGAGGGACACACTTCATTGCAAGCTTGGCGGTGATGTCGGCGAAGTGGTTGCCATGCAGTGGAGGGAATGAAATGCGGCTGTGGATGCTCTCTGGGGGGAACGTTAGCCATCTTATACCATACTTACATGGCACATTGCCACAAGCATCCTGGAGGTCAGGTACCCACACCTGCATGATGAAGGACAAGGTTCTCCACCACTTTCCAACATTGACTACAAGATGGTTGCCACCCACCTATCACGGTACTGTGCGTACCTCGTGACATGGTGCCCTGAGCTGCTTCCTGATGACAACGAATGGAGCAGGAGCCTGTACGAGGATGTCAAAGAGGACACTCGGCGTGTCTTTGCCGACTGCACAGCAGGAGACTCATTGACGCCGGAAGCCAAATGCCAACAGCTGGTCGAATTGCTGAGTACAAAAGCGAAGCATCAAGTAGCCAAGGACGGCGCGAGGCTGGGAGAGCAATTGGCGAAGCTGGTGCTACAAGGTGGTGATGATACGGTGTGGAAGTTGTTGGCTGAATTCTGGTCAGAGATGATCCTGTTTGTCACGCCGTCTGACAACCTCAAAGGGCACAAGGAGGCCATCGCAAGGGGCGGCGAGCTGATAACGCTGCTCTGGGTGTTGCTCTTCCATGCCGGGATCGTCAGCAGGCCAGGAGAGGACGATGCTGCTGCTTCTGCTACTTCTGCTACTGGTGTGGTTTAATAGAGCCTTCTCCTATTATTACTCATGCATGCTTTAATTCTTCAGTTAACTTCTTGTTTTGGATTCTTCAGATCGTGGTGTGCTGTGTGGATGTGTTTATGTATGCTAAGTGCATTTGAGTTGCCACTTTTCTGAATGATGTTGTCGACTGCTGCTGGTGTGATCCGTGTATATCATGGTACTCTTGTCTTGTGACTCAATTGTTGTAACTAGTCTGTTTGGTGTCCTGCCTCTAATAATATTTTGTAATAAAGACTCTTAAAATTCACTAATAATTCAGATACCAATTGCTTACTGTCTCCACGTACTGTGTGATGATCCACGTATGTGTAAGCTTTGGTACAGATGACTTGCATGGTAGAATAACCTTTGATGAGTAAGTGCCAAAGAAAATTTCAAAACTACATGCATCTGGATGTTGGTTTAGTTTTCTTCTCTGCATTTTGTGGTCAATTAAGTCATCAGGCCACCATGTCCATGACAGTGATGGCTGATGCCTATCTTTATGGACGTGGTTACTGTGCGACCCGTCGCGCTTAGGGGGCAGGTCGCTACCCCATTCCATGTGCGAGTGACTCAGCCTGCACCCTTGACCCACTTTCCACATCTTTACAAGACGAAACCGCGGACAAACTCCCGCCGGAGAGCGTGCCACGTCGCCTGTAAATCCTCGGCTGTTAGATCGCGATCGAACGCCTTAGATCGCTGCAAAAAGCGCTTTCATGAGCACTGTTCATCTGACAGCATCTACTATACATACACTGTGCATCTCGCAGTTGAGAAGAGAATTGCTACGTGTATATGACAAACGTACCCAGGAGATTAAAGTAAGCTCTTTTCCTTTCCAAAAAATTTCTAAATAAATTAGAACCACTCTAGAGCCTACCCAAATATTTTACACTCCTTTTTCGTCATTAAAAAAATAAAAAAATAATTTACAAATTCCTCTCATTCGCGTTTCGCCTATAAACTTAGGAAGTTTATATCTCATGCATCGTAACTCCGAATCTCGTAATTCTTCCACTAAAAATCTTCTAAAATGAAACCCAACATGTCCTTTTGAACAATTCTATTTGCGGCCTGCACATACCAAGAATTTCTCTCTCTTCAATTATAACATAGTATGACACGAAACCACATTAATATGATTACAATCCTCCTCTATTTTTTTAAAAAATCAATAACACTGCTGCTGGGTTCTGACGTTACACACATTTAACTGATATATTCTTCATTTTGTGTATTAATGCCAACAATCCTCTTCTGCTAACACAATAAAATATAAAAAAGAAAAACATATTTGCAATAAGAAAAATACAAAAAAAATATATGTGTAAAAATGTGCTAGGAAATTTATGAAAGAAGTTGCTACAATGTAATACTAAACTTGCTACTCCAAAAATAAGCTGAAGTTTTTATATGGTATGCACATCGATTGTTAATACAATAAATTTGTTATATTATATTTATATAAAGGTACTAACCCCTAAAGAGAGTAACGGACCAAAACAAGACAACCTGCAACATGGAGGGGCAAATTATTAAAATAAACATTGCATAAGCTGCCAATTAGGGGGCAAGTTATTATAAAACATATTACAAAAAGCCAGGAAACCTGACTTGCTGCCAGCTGGGGGCATTTATTAAAAAATGAGGGTAGCGATACAAAACAAGACAAGCTGCGGGGGCAAATTATTAGAACAAGCATTGTATAAGCTGCCAACTAGAGAAGTAGGTTATTATAAAACCCATTATATAAGCCGAAAAACATGACTAGCTGAAAAATTGGAGAGACATTTATTAGAAAGACAAGTAGCAACCCAAAATAAGATAAGCTGCACCCTGACAGGCAAATTATTAGAAGCAGCATTGCATAAGGTGCCAATTTAGAAGGTAAGTTGTTATACAACTAATATGTAGGATTTAGGAATGCATTCGAACCTAAAAGGTTGAATGAGAACTAGAACTAAAAAAAATTAAAAAACATGACTGAAAACTGAAACTAAAAAAAACTTCACTGAAAACTGAAATTGGAGGCAAATTCTTTTATGACAACTTATGTGTGCAATGGCTACCATTTTATAACAACCTATATATTGTAGGTGAGGCAACTGATATGCAAGATTTAGGAAGACATTCAAACTTAAAAGGGTGACTGAAATTTGAAACTAAAAAAAATGACTGAAAAACGAAACTAAAAAAAATTAAAAAAATACTTGACTGAAAACTTAAACTAAACAAAATTAAAAAAATGATTGAAAACTAAAAGTAAAAAAACTAAAAAAAACTTGACTGAAAATTGAAACTGGAGAGCAAATTCATCTCTGTCAACTTATGTGTGAAGTAAAAGCAATGAAAAACAAAAACTGAAATGATAACATAGCTACCAAAAAGTAAAACTAAAATTAACAACTAGAAAATAAAACTGAACTTGACAAATAACTACTAAAAACTAAAGAAAACACAGTGAAAAAGGATTGGCTTCTCTCACGGCTAGTGCTGCTCTGTCATGTACTAATGCAATAGGATCATCCATGGATCTTGTAACCAATTTTGTGACTGTAACCAACTTTGTGAACCATGGAACCGTGGCATGTGAAAACAAAATTTCCTCACGTTGCCATCCCTGAGTACTGTACAGTTGTAGTTGCAGCAGCAGCAGCAGCAAACTAGCAACAGGGAGCCAGGAAGGAGCCGAGGAGAAGGATATGGATGAGCATCGGATTTGGAGGCTATCTACTGAACGCGTCGGAGCACGACCAGTCGTTGGTTAGAATTGCTTCCCTGCTCCGTTAGAATTGCTTCCCAGGAGGACAGTTTGGTCCCTTTTTGGTTCTAAAAATATGATAAGGTTTTTAACCATGAAAAATACCTCTAAGCATCTAAAAATTTTGAGAGAAATCCTAAAGTAAGATTGGTACATGAAAACCCCGAATAAAATATTTATAAATCCAAATAAAATATTGAGATCTAATGAAAATAACTTTAGTAGCTTCCAAAAAATTATGTATAGCTGAAGAAAAAGAGAAGATATCAAAATAAATATGAAAAATTCCAAAACATTCTAATTGATATCCAAATGTGTTTAAAGAACTTCCTATAACAAAAATATGAGATGCAGGCAACAAGAATGCAACATAAATATAATGCTAAATGCATTTATGCTGGTGATATTGTCCTCCTATTTTTTCTATAGAAAGTTTTGAAAACGTGTTTAGACACCAACTTGAATATTTTGGGAATTGTACAGATTTTTCTATTTATTTTCTATTTTCCTAAAAGGTAAATCTATTTTTTGAAAGCTTTCAGAGCTACTGCCACGACCTCTAAATATTTTATTTCATTTTTTTTCTTATTACAATCTATCTCAGAACTTTAAGAACCGTAGAGATATTTTTTTAGTTTAAAAGTCTTATCAGCATTTATCACCATTTTTAACTAGGATAGGGAGGTAATTTAAATGATCATGAGAATTGAGGGGGTAAGATATGCGGTTTTACAATTTTAGGATTAAAATCAGAACACATTGATAGTTCAAGGAGTTGAAAGAGACTTTTTCCATCGACTTCTGGCTCTGCTCTTATTTTTTGGGCTCAATATGGCCCAACGTCCTATCCTATGAAGAATCATCATCCCCTTCATGTGCGCCCAACATGCTTCTAGAGAAGCACCCACCGGCATTGTTGCTGATGTGAAGTGTAAACTTCTCCTGCCGCACACTGATCCATTTTCTTCCATTATTGCTGCCGTGTGTGGGCATCAGCACGAACGAGCAAACCTGTCTTTATATATTCTAGCGGAAAAGTGTAAGACATTGTTTGCTGTTTTTTTTAGCTGACGTCAGTTTTTTCCAACAAATCAAGTAAATCTCTTTTCTACAAGTCCCTATGTACAC
Organism: Saccharum spontaneum; assembly: GCA_022457205.1. Classification (NCBI taxonomy): domain Eukaryota; kingdom Viridiplantae; phylum Streptophyta; class Magnoliopsida; order Poales; family Poaceae; genus Saccharum; species Saccharum spontaneum. The sequence goes on along the minus strand of CM039583.1, from coordinate 4,945,217 downwards.
GTACACCTCCCGTACTAAATGATGTCATCAATTTTAAATTTGCATTTAATTGAACTTTAAAGTACTGAACATTTTAGATGCAATTTGTAAATACCCAGTCTGTTAGGGTTCTTGTTTGAACCTGTTGTCTCCTATGTGTTCTGTTCTGATGGAATTTCCCCCACCTTAATAGTTAGCAAAGCTTATAATCTTCATCGCTTCAAACATAACATCTCCGAGTTGACTTTTTGACACGAAGCGACGACAAAAGTATAAGAGAGAGATGATACGCATATGCAAGCTCGTTCCACATGATTTGTGAGAGATGGGCCAATATTTTGAGTGGAGATTTTGGATATTCATCAGATATATTTCTTTTACTTTGCCATTACTAACCCAGAATACTTTCATGTCCTGCATCCAGAGCGTGGCCTTGATTTGCTACCTCTTGAAGTGCACTCCGGTGATTTTTTTGATCTCAGTGCATCAGCAAAACCAGTCATAGTTAATTTAGGAAAAGGCCTACAATTAGGTTTTCAGATTGTTGAGAAAAGTAAACAATTTAATGATTAATTTTAGAATATAAACAATGACGAACTCAGATACTAGCATGTATAACCCTAACATATTAGTTGAACAAAACAACATAAATGTGAACAACAACACGATCAAACGAGTAGGCATACTAATAAAAAAAAATTAGATTACATCGTACATACTTTTTTTCATGGCTGGTGGTGGAAGATCATTGACTAGTAGTGGTGGAGCAACGTTATTGTTGAAAACAGGTCGAAGCAATTGGCGTGGAGATGAGACATGCGGACACAAGATTTGGAAGACAAGCCATCGTGGCAGATGGCAACATTCATACAAAAGTGCTTCCTAAAAACCTTATTCATTCTCTTCTGGTGCAGGATCGCAAGGACGAGTGGTTATGAAGACCAAAAACTAAAGCAACAAAAGAGGCGAAACCCTAACTCAAATAAATGTGTTTCTGGCATTTGTCCATAGGTTGTTTACATAGGAAAGTTCCGCACGATCTTGTGTCTTGATCACAATCTAAGCCAATTAGGTTTCCAATTCATAAACTTAAAGGTCAAGTAACTAAAAAGTAAGGACACATCTTCTTGGCGCTGCTGCATGCCACACCGCAGACATGGCCACACCAAAACTGCAGCGACCAAATCGTTTGCCAAAACAACGGCAGCTTTTGGCACACAAATTGAACTAGAACGCGATGCCTAGGCTATGGCATGCTGCAAGTTTGGAAAGGAACCAAACGCACACCGAAACTTGGGCGTGGAAGCTACAACATGGTGTGGTAAGTTTGGGTAGCCAACCAAACGTGCCCTAAAACTATTAAATGGAGGCCACGTGCCCACAAGGCCACAAACCATTCACGCAAATGTCACATGCGCGAGGGGGAGCACATAAGGGTTTCATTTCTCTCTCCACACTGGACTTTAAAGAAATGAAGATGTCTTCTATATTTAAGTATGACGATCTCCACTATGTAACCAAACCTTCTCCAGCTTGCCAATGCCAAGCAGTCCCAGAACCGACACCCTGCCACCCCACCGTGGCCACCGCATAGGCTCTTTCTTATCATCCGGCCGCGCGCCCGGCATAAATATCTTGCCATTCGCGCCCAAACGACATCCATTATTGGGAATCGTCAAAGCAACCACAGACTGCCAGCACGCCACCAGCTAGGGCTTGCAGCTCGTGACCTCGTCGTCCCTGCCAGTAAAGGTTGCCAGTTAGCGTCACTCAGCTCACGCTGCCATTTCATTTTCATCAGCGGCCCGAATGCTTTATTCCTACTGGGGATTCATAATCATACCTAGCACACCAGCGCTTCCGATTGAAATGGACCGGCCGGCCGTAGTGCGCCCCGAAGCCTACTAGCTAGAGCAGAGTAGTAGTAGCATACAAAGAAGACATGTAAAGGGTGCAACGCCATAACGTTGTCAGCGTAGTTCAATCATCTCGCCATGAAGAGCCACACATACATACAAAAAAGAAGTATAGTACACATCAACAAAAACAAGTACCAGAATGCACCAACAACTTCTTCGTGGCCAGAGCTGATGTGATCGTTACAACACGCAGTACTACGCACATGCTCCGAAGATGAGACCCATACCAAAAAATAGTTGCTATAGGATTTACATGGTCAAACTTTCTTAAGCTAGACTAGGTTTATAAAAAATATTAGTAATATTTGTATCTTTAAATATATTTATTACGAAATATATTGAGCCATCTATCTAAAAATACTAATTATGTACTAGAAATTTTAATATTTAATTATATATATTTAGTCAATGCTAAAAATGTTTGACTTCTCGTGAAGAAGTGAGTGGATTGAGAATGGTCACTTTCTACGAGACAATGGCCACTGTATAATTTACTCGTACGGAGAGCCATGCCATCAATGCTGCACCAATGGTTGTCAACAGGCATAAGGGACGCTGTAGCTATTATGAGTTTCTGGAAAAAGGAAGCTGAGCAAACTGCGGTGGATGCTGTCGTTTGATTGAGTAAACGAGGCCACGCGTCGACAATCTAACAGCCCCGGTCGGCAGATATCAAACCGGACACAAATCGCAGCGCCGTCAAGCACAGAGAGTTTCTTCGCTCGCTCGGCACCAGAGTATCCCTCGGTACGTCTCCCCTGCGTGCTCCAACAAGCACCAACCATCCCTCTCCGGCTCTCCGCAACTAACTACTACTGTGTTCTCTTCTCTTGCCTCCATCGCCCGCGCCCGCTGGATCCGCAAGGGGAGGCAACAGCTGAGAGGGAGGGGTGCCGCCAGTGTTGTCCACGACTTGGAGGTGGAGGAGCGCCGCCACAGGCCAGATCCGGCCACCTCCATGGCCCGCGCCTGCTGGATCCGCGAGGGGAGGAGAGAGCTGAGGGGGAGCGCCGCCTGATCCGCCTGAGAGAAAGAGGGAGGGAGGGAGGAGAGGGAGGTGGCGTGCCGGCATGGGAGGAGGGAGGAGAGGGAGGTGGTGCGCCGACATGGGAGAAGGAGAGGGTCACGGTGTTGATCTATGATCAGGCAGGCGAGGGTGTCAGGGTGAATTTGCCAACGGTGAGGAGGGGCATGAGGACACGACTGTTGAAGTGGCTGACCAACGGCGTGCAGGGCCATGGGCGTGGCGGGCACGCCATTGACCATTACTTATTTTAAGTTTTTTGTTAGTTTCATGGCTGGTTTGAAACCAGCAGTGATGAGATGAACAGAAACCAGCAGTGATGAGATGAGCATCAAAGTCCACTTTCACTGCCAAAACACGAAGAATGTTAGTGAAAGCTATATTTGGAGTGTTGCCCATTCTTGTAGAGTTGAGTTTCTGCATGTGTGCATCTTGTATTGAGTGGCTGCATGTGTGCACCTTGTGTTGAGTTGCTGTAAATTGCCTGTGGACTGGCTCATGTGCCATCCCGGCTACCCATATGTACTGTGCACAATCTACATAATAGAACATCTTTCATTCCACAATCTCTTTCATGGTATCACAGACGGTTCGCTCCTGCGACCGCGCTTCTGCAAACCCTTGCCACCTTTGACTCCATCGCCGACCACCTATCCGCCCGCTGGCAAGCACCTTGCCAGGCTTTCCACCTGCTGCCGCAGACTTCGTCAATGGCTCCCTGCTCGCTTCCCGCTGATCCGATCGCCGGGCACCTATCTCCGCTGCGTTCATCGCCCGTCGCCGATTCATTCGCGGGCCCTCTTGTTGTTGCGATTCGCTCGCCAGCTACCCTAGCTGTCGCGATCTGTTCGCCAGCTCTTTGCCCCTCCGCTCGCTCGCGCTCCATTCGCCGGCTGCTACAACGGTCCATTCAATCGCTACCCGTGCCACCGCGATCCGCCACACCGGCACTAGCCTGCTGCCGCCGCCACATGGATCCGCTTGGCCTGCCCAGCCGCGTGCGTGATCCGCGACCATCGCACGAACACTTCTAGCCGCGCCACCGATTCCTTCCGTGCAAGTCTCAAGCTCCATCCGCGTGATGCCTTCTTTTTCCCTTGGTTAAAAAAAAAACAACTTCCTTTCCCAGCCGCTCGCCTCGCATGCTCGCATGCAAACCATGTGTGCCTTCTCTTTCCAGTCGACAAAAGGAAAACAAAAATCTCCTCTCGGCGCCACTGGCTTCTCAGCCCGCCGCTAAAGCCGCGCATTGACCTGATCGGACCTGCTTGCCCGCACATCCCGCACGCGCTGCTCGCTATCCTCGCGATGCTCCACGCCGCGCTTGGCACCGCGTGGTGCTCTGCTTGCGATTCGCGAACGGGACTCGGTCCTCTGCGCTCGTGGCGATCCACGTCGCTAGCTCGCATGCGACGCGGCTCCTCACACCTCAGCTGTCCGCGCTCTGCTTCCCGTGTCGTCGCACTCCATGATGCCCTACGGCGCTCCACATGTTGGATACTGTGTGCCTGGCTTCGGCGCACCGCTCGGTTTCCAGTACGGGGAGCCTCTGGCGCGCCCGCCCCGGCACCCTCCTTCACGGCCACTTTGCCCCTACCACAGCCCACCCGAGTGGTACGCCGACTCCGGCGCCAGCTCTCATATGGCTCACAATGCTAGTATTCTGTCGTCCTCACACCCTCCTTCCTTGTTTGGTCCTTCATCAATTGTTGTTGGTAGTGGGGCTTTGCTTCCCATTACTTCCACTGGGTCATATTCTTTTCCTACACTTAATCGTTCTCTTGTTCTTAATAATGTCTTAGTCGCACCTAGCATTATCAAGAATTTAATTTCTGTGCATCGCTTTACCACTGACAACAATTGTTCTATTGAATTTGGCCTTTCTATGAAGGATCTCTAAACTCGGAGCATGATTGCCAGGTGCAATAGCACCGGTGACCTCTACCCGTTCTTCCCACCCACCAACACACCTGCCCTTGCCGCTGCGTGCGTGTCCACTACCTTATGGCACTGCCGCCTTGGTCACCTTGGCTCATAAGCTTTGTCCAAGCTCATTACCTCTCAAGCTATCTCTTGCACTAAACCAAAGAATGATCATGTTTGTCATGCTTGCCAATTGGGTCGGCATGTTCGTCTTCCCTTTGATTCCTCACAATCTAGAGCCCTCAATAAATTCAACTTGATACATTGTGACTTTTGGACCTCACCTATTACTAGTGTGTCTGGTTACAAATATTGTCTCGTTATTCTTGATGATTGTACTCACTATGTTTGGACATTTCTGCTTCGCCTTAAGTCTGACACTTTTGCCACTCTTTTTAACTTTTTTGCTTATGTGCACACACAGTTTGGCTCCCCTATCAAGGTCATCCAGTGCGACAATGGCCGTGAGTTCAATCACTCATCGGCCCACAGGTTCTTCCTCACCCAGGGTGCAGTCCTCCGCATGTCGTGCCCCTACACCTCTCAACAAAATGGTAAAGCAGAGCGCGCCCTTCGCACCATCAACAACATTCTTCACACTCTACTCTTTCAAGGTAGCCTTCCACTTGTCTATTGGGCTGACACCCTCCACACCACCACATATCTTTTCCATCGTCATCCTACTAAGACCTTAGGCGGCCTCACACCGTTCTTTGCTCTTTTCGGTACTCATCCATCTTATACACACCTTCATGTTTTTGGATGTGCTTGCTACCCAAACCTATCTTCCCATAAACTATCGCCTCGTTCATCTATGTGTGTCTTTCTTGGCTACTCCTCAGACTACAAGGGGTATCAATGTCTTGATCTTCATTCTAACAGGATCATTATTTCTCGTCATGTCGTATTTAATGAATCCATATTTTCCTTTGTCGAGATGTCGACCTCGCCATTGGACCCTACTAGCTTGAAATTTTTGAACGATGCTGATGTTTCCACTTTGCCCGTTGGGTCTAGTGCTGTGGTTGCAGGTTCCTCCGCTGCTGCTTCAGGCTCGCCATGCTGCGCATAGTGCCCACGCGCCAGCACCTGGCGTCCCCTCACCTGCGCCAGCACCTGACGCCCATGGACACGCGCCTACCTCTCCTGCTTTTGCGCCCGCGCAGCACGCACCCGCCATCGAGCTCAGCTCTGGCCCGGGCAGAGCCATTACGCCGGGTACTGGCTCCTCGGGCGCCCCAACTGCGTCCAGTTCTGCTGCCGCTGCAGACACTTTGTCCTAGGTTGCTGCCAGTAGAACTGACCACACCACCACCACCCTGCCACAAGTCGTGCTTCCTGTCACCAATGACCATGCCTCGTCCTCAACGGCGCCACCGCATGGTGCCAGTACCGCTGCCCCTGCGGCTTGCGCCCAGATTGCTGCCAGTGGCACTGGCCACACCGCCTCCACCCGACCGGTCATCATCTCACCGATCAACAACGCGCATCAGATGCACACGTGCGGCAAGGCTGGCATTGCTCAGCCTGTGGATCGTCTGAATCTCCATGCTGTGTCATGTGTCTCGTTGCAACGCACGGACATTTTTGCTAGTATATACTGTCAAAAGGCTACGAACGATTTATATATTATTGGTCAAGAACTTTGATACCGCTCATTACAAACATACTATGACTACAATGTATTTGGTTTTTCATGTAACAACATAATGGTGACCGCTATTCCCCAGCGCGGCGAGGGCTCCTCGCTGCTGCACGAGCAGTTCTCCCGATGCGGCATAACTGCTGGAATGTATGTGAAGCTATTTAGAACACATGTTTGACATACCCGATAAGACCAAATATAATGTAGAAGTTAGGATGGATCAAGCTAATATTTATCACCAACCTTTGCTAAATTCAGTAAGAAAGAACAATGGGAAGTCAAAGAGGCAAAGGTTCCATTCCGCTCCTTTCTGGATTTTTTACACACAATAAGAATTAACACGGCAAGTGAGTACTACAGAATCATTATCACAAGCAGTCCGTACCCCCTTATATCAGTGTAGGTTTTGGAAACTGGCGGTGAAACCCTGCGATTATAATATATAGGTATATCACACCACCAATTCCGAACAGATTTTTTTTTGAGCTGATGGTGATGATGGTTTTTGAAATAAAAAAAATCCTAAGCCCCAGAGGAGGCCCACCAAGCCCATTGAAGGACTCCATCTGAGCACGCTGACCTCACCTCAGCCTGCCACCACCGAGCCCACCGCTCCCAAGATGTCCGCTGAGTCTGATGCCATCAATGAGAAGCCCAATTCCTCACCTCGTCGGATCCTTTGCGCAATGCCAAATCCACAACTCACCTCGACGAATCCGATTCCTTCAGGGTCTTTCCGGCCCCCACGTGAAGCGCCTCGGCCCATCCACCAAGCAACCTCCCTGCTCCAAAAGAGAGGAAGGAGCGGGGCCAACGATGAGGTTTTGAGCACATGGAACGGAGGGAGCAGAGCAGAAGGTGTCGGGCGCAGGTTTTTTTTTGACGAAAAGCAACTTTATTATTAGCAGCAACTTGCTGCGATAATCGAAAAAGTTTTCTTACAAACACATTGTAGTGCCATACTAAGGGGGCAACTACTTTCATGGGAAGCATTGGAGCAATTTACATTTGCTGAAGTACAGAGTGTTCCAGAATGTCTAAGTGCTTGAGATGCCAGAGTGTGTGCAGTGGTATTCATGCTTCTCTGAACCTTGAGCACCGGGATTCTTTTGTTGGCCACAGAGTTGATGAATCTTTGAGTGAAAGGTTTTGTTTCCCATTGTGGAGGAGAGCTGAGATCTGGACCATTGAAGTAGTTAACCAGAATCTGGCTGTCTGTGAGGAAAGAAACTTCCTCAGCCTGAAGCAGGGATGATATTGAGGCTGCAAAGGCCATGGCAGCCGCCTCCGCCATGATAACAGAAGTGATGTTGTCGATTTGCACCTTGATGAAGAACTTGAGATTGCGCGTTGGGTCCAGAATAAAAATTCCCAGACCTGCCTTCCTTGGTCATGGATTTAACTTGTCTGGAGCAGTGGATGCATCAGTATAGCATCTGGCCCTAGGCAACAGCATTGGAAACCTGCAAGGAAACAGATTACCGGGCAAGCCCAGCCTGAAATTTTGCTGCAGCATATTGGTCTGTGGACTCCTTCCATCCATATGGGTACCTGCATTAGAAAGATTGATTGCATGCAAATTATTTATTTGAGAGACATCCTTGTCTCTTCTGTGGTTTTCAGCATAGGTGTCTTTTTTAGTACAAGCTGATGCTACATCAATGTCTGCCTCAATAGCGTGATGAACCTGCAAAACAGACCATTTCTTTCTTTTAAAGCGAACATCATTTCTAGCTCTCCAGATGTACCAGAGAATTAGGATGATTCTTTGAATCTCAGTTTCTGAAGTATGTTTATTTATGATGATGGGCAAAGTTTCCTATATTCCATCCTGCTCAAAAGGAAGTGAAGAGGTACGCAAAGGGGTTTTGGAAGAAAACCAAACCGCCCTTGCAAAGCTACAATGAAAGAACAAGTGAGAGTCATTTTCAAGTATGTTGCATGTTTCACAGTTTTTGTTGATCTTAGTAGATAGGTTCCCCGCTCTAGCTCCTGTTGCAATAGCTTTTCGAATTAACCTCCAGGCAAAAGTCTTCATGTTAGGGGATAGAAGCTTATTAGTCCATACCCTCCTTAAAATTCCCATGGATTGGGCGGTGACACCCCTGGAACCCTGTGTCAGGAGTTGTACCTGCATTTGAGAGTTGAGAAGCCTGAAGGCTTCTTTTGATGTGCACTTACCTTGGGGAGCCGGTCTCCATCTGATTGCATCATGTTCAGCAGGGTACTGTGATGACTTTGCTAATTGCATCTGTAGCTGTAGCATCAAAAATCTGAGATATGAGATTAGTGTCCCAAATATTTGTGCTAGGTGTCCACATATCAGAAATGTTCTGGGGCAAATTGGGAAGGGTAACAGGTAAGTTGAGATGGCTGTGAATTTCCTTCCAAATCAAACACCAGAGAATAGATCAGATACTAGAATCACCTTTGTGGATTTGAACAATGCAATTATCAATCAGAATGCTTTTAACTTGTAGCACTGAAGACCAGAAAGCAGATTTAACTTGGCTGTCACGAGCTGTCCAGAAACTAGCATTGTGAAAATATTTTGCCTTAAGAACAGAGAAAGGGATTTTTACCTGTGGCAACATTCCAAGCTGCATGAAGTATGAGGCTTCGATTGACTGTTAACAGATCTCTTATACCTAGACCTCCTTCTTTCTTTGGCCTGCAAATATCTTCCAGGATCTGAAATGGAAAGGCATGGAAGCACTGTCCTCTTGGGCACCAGCCCACCAAAAATTCTTTATTATAGTAGTTATTTTAGAGATGAAAGTTTTCGAAAAAAGGACAGTGGACATATAATAAATAGGAATGGAAGCCAGAACTGAATTAATGTAAACAAGCCAATCAGCATGATTTAGTTTATTGGCCTTAAGCATTGTAAGTTTAGCCCTAAACTTATTAAGGATGAAATTATAGACCTTAGTTCTGTCACTATGATTAAAGATGAGAGGATGGCCAAGGTAGATAGTGTTAGCAGTAAGATCTGGAATAGGGAACACATTTCTGACAGCAATCTTGCTATTGGTATCCACATTCTTATTGAACATAATAGAAGATTTAGTGAGATTAGGAGTCTGACCTGAGGCACTGCAAAAGTTTTGAAGAATAGAATTGATTCTAGTTGCTTCCTCAGGAGTAGCTTGACTACAAATAATCAAATCATCAGCAAAAAGAAGAGAGTGAATTCTTGGATAGTTGGGCCCAAGAGTCACCCCATGAATATTATGAGCATTAGAGTGGTGCTGCAAGCAGATAGACAATTCATTGACAGCAACAATAAAAAGATAAGGAGAAAGAGGACAGCCCTGTCTGACACCACGCTGTGGATGAAAAGTAGGGGTAGGCTCACCATTGATGATGACAGAAAGAGTAGTGGTCGAGATGCAAGTGTAAACTAGATCAATAAAATGGTTATGAAAGCCTTGCCTTTTGAGAGCCTGAACAATGAAATTCCATTTTATTCTGTCGAAAGCTTTAGCAAGATCTAGTTTGAGGAAAAAAGCTTTTTGGATTCAACTTTTTAGATTGAAACTGTGAATAATCTCTTGAGCAATAACAATATTAGAAGCAATATATCTACCATGAACAAAAGCACTTTGAGATGGATGTATAATGTGGGGTAAATGATTTTTTATTATATCAGCTACAATAATCTTATAAGCCATCGGTCTATAATCTTTGGGTGTAAGAGGAGAATTGATTTTAGGAATAAGGGCAATGTGAGTGCGGTTAATTTTAGTGGGCAAGGAACCAGAATTATAGAAAGATGAGACAAGGTCGTACACATCATTACCAATCCATTCCCATGAGGCCTTGTAGAATGCTGCATTTAGCCCATCTGGTCCCGGCGCTGCATTGCTCCTCATATTTTTTATGATGCTATGAATTTCCTCTAAGTCAGGTGTCGAATTTGTAAAAGAATCATCATTATTACCTGATTTTGGTTCGGTAACCTACACTGCTTGACCCCTGAGACCTGAAAATTTCAATGAAGTAGTGGTTTGCAGTACGAACCATTTGATCATGGGTAGTGGAGAAAGTTCCATCAGGGTTCTGGAAGTGAGTGATGATGTTTTTCCTGGCTCTCTTAGTTATAGATTGGTGGAAGAAACTGGTATTTCTGTCCCCAGGGGCGCAGGGGTTGGCGCCAGGATCTTTGGGAGTGAACACGAGGCCAGGGCGGTGGCTGTTAGAGAGGGAAGAGTCTGAAAAGGAGTGGGGGCAGGGGGCCTTAGGGTGTTTTATTGGGGTAGTGGGCAGGTCGTGGTGCTATACACATTTTCAACGCTAGCTCATTATACAAACCAGTAGTGATAACTACAAACATTTATTACTAAATCAAGGATGGAAATTATACTGTGGAAATGTTTTTTTTTGTAGTAGTGTGTATTTTTTGGGCGTACATAATAGCATGAAAAATCACCTGATTTTTTACAAGACAACTTATCCCCTACCAAAGGAGCATATATATATATATATATATATATATATATATATATATATATATATATATATATATATATATATATATATATATATATATATATATATATATATATATATATATATATATATATAGTGGTGGTAGAGAAAGAAGAGGATGGTAATAAGGGAAGTACAATTGACTATAACTACAGTAAACACAGTACAATTGGATTTGGTACTACTAATAACCAGTTGCATACTTGTGCTTGCCACCTCTCTAGCTCCAAATGGAAATATCAATGATTTTCACGTTAGACAAGCTTAGATATGTTCCTTGTTCCAAATGGAAATATTGGGAATCTTCTCTAAACTTGATCAAGATTAAAATAATTAGATTTAACAAAGTCTCCTGGAACTGAGATATTATAGTTATTACTGTCAACTCTACCTTTTTTTGAGAAACTACTGTCAACTCTACCTGAGTGTTGTGATTTTTTTATTTTTAACATTTTTTAAAAAAATTCTAAATCTAACATCGTTGCTTTTTTATTTTTAAATCTAACACTTTTGGCTACGCTAAAGTCCGTGGCGTAGCAAAAACCCGCTGCCGCGCTACATGTATCGGCGTGGCATGATCTACCACACCAGAAAGTGATTCCCACGTGGAAATCCTTACCGCGTCACTGCGGTTGGCGCGGCAGCACTGTAGCACCACTCCATCCAGATTGGCGCGATAAGCTGTAAACTTAGAAAATTTATATCTTTTTCATATAATCTCGGATGAACATGATCTTTATATGAACATTGTAGCCCTCTACGAGATCTACAACTTTCTAGTTTTGAGTTTTTTAATTTGAGGTCGTTAAGGTGCTCAAAAAATTAAACAAAGTTTCAGCAATATATTAATCGCGTACAAGCGTTTGCCAATTTGGAAAATCGTATTTTTCTTATATGGTGTCAAATGGATATACTTTGTATATGAAAGTTGTAACCCTTAATAAGATCTACAAATTTATAGTTTTGAGTTTTTGCATTTGAGATCAATAAGATTGTCAAAAAAATTAATATAAAGTTACAATATCATATTAATTGCGTACAAGCGTTTGTCGTCTTGCAAAAAAATCATATCTTTCTTGTATGGTGTCAAATAGAGATACTTTTTGCATATAAGTTGTAACTCTTGATAAGATCTACAACTTTATATATAGTTTTAGTTTTTTTTCATTTGAGATCGTTATCTTTGTGACTAGGCACATTTAAAACAAACTTGAACAAGTGTTAAATTCCCATGTGGTAGTGCTGTGGTACGTGACAAGCTCGAGTTCATAATTCAAATTTTACCTAAAGAAATTTAGATCAAATAATTATTGAGCTTCCTGCGGCGGAGTTGAGTTAGTTCACCATTAAAAGTTACAACTTTATAGTTTGATTTTTTCATTTGAGGTCATTAATTAAACAATATTATAAAGTTTCAGTATTATATTAATTATGTACTAGAGCTCAATGCCTCATAAAAATCTTTTCTGGTGCGTGCAGCACATGCTTGTCCATTAGTTAAAGAGAAAAGTCCCCTTTTTAGGTACAAGAAAATATGACGAGAGAATACGGTTACACTAAGTGATAAAAAAAGTATGTTAAGATCATAGTTTAATTTCTAAGTTTAATAGATCTTGTCAATTTTACAATTAACGATGTCTAATGTTGCGTAACTTTTTTTTCACCTCCTTCGCAGTGAGATAGTAATAGTGTGTGGTTCACTAAGCTATCTACTATGGCCATTGCGCCGGTTCGTGCACAGTTCTTTTCCATGAGCACCGTCATATCATCAGCCTAACAAATCAATCATCTTCTTCCGTTTCTTGGGTAGCATTTAGACTGTCCGCAGTGGCATACTCTAAATGATACTCTAAAGCTTTAGAGTATGAATATAGAGTAAAAACTGCTGCACTGGATACTCTAAAACGATACTTTATCTTTTCTCTTACTCTATATTTAGAGTAGTACAGTGTTTACTCTATAGTGCGCAGTGGCGGGCCCTACTAGCTAAACTAAGGAAAAAAATGCTATAACTCACAAACCAAAAATCCAAATTAAATTTCGATTGCACCATTAAATTCGTCTCAATAAATCCTTCAAAACTAGATCACTCATGGATATATTTAGATAAAGTGACAAGTGGGTCCCATAGTAGATAGAGTGGATAGAGGATGATATAGAGGATAGATGGGTGCGGAAGAATTGAGTATAGAGGAGAGAATCTTGCTAACTAGGACGTATAGAGGATGAATATAGAGGACCATGAGTGCGGATAGCCTTACTCCCGAGTCGACTCTTAGTTAGTAATCAGTTACATCGCACGCCCAAGATAACAACCTCAACTGTAAAACTCAAAACTATAAATTTGTAGATCCCATCGAGGGCTATAACTTTCATATAGAAAGTATCTTCATTTGACACCATACAAAGAAGATATGATTTTTCTAAGATGACAAGCGTTCGTATGCAATTAATATAATTTTATAACATTATATTAATTTTTTTGAGCATCTTAATGATCTCAAATGCAAAAACTCAAAATTATAAATTTGTAAATCTCATCGAAGGCTACACCTTTCATGTACAAAGTATATCCATTTGACACCATATAAGAAAAATATGATTTTTCCAAGGCGGCAAGCGCTTGTACGCGATTAATATACTGCTGAAATTTTTTTTAAATTTTTTTGAGCACCTTAACGACCTCAAATTAAAAAACTCAAAACTATAAAGTTGTAGATCTCGGTGAGTGCTACAATTTTCATATAAAGATCATCTTTATCCAAGATTATATGAAAAAGATATAAATTTTCTGAGGTTGTAGCTTGCCGCACCAGTCTAGATGGCATGGTGCAGTGTGGCGCGCCAACCGCAGTGGCGTGGCTGAAAATCCTTGTCCGACGTGGCAGATCGTGCCGCGGCGATGCATGTGGCGCGGCAGCGTGTTTTGGCCACACCACGGACTTTGGTGTGGCCAAAAGTGTTAGATTTGAAAATAAAAAAATAACGGTGTTAGATTTGAAATTTGTTTTTTAAAAAAGTTAAAAATAAAAAAATCAGTGTTGTGAGTTATATAGGCCGAGATAACAGGCCCATCCCTATGAATTTGCAGCCCATGTGATGGCACAGTACCCCCATTCCCAGGGGTCCTCCAATCTCTTGTATACAGCCCAATAGAATACAGGTCTCGGTCTGTATTTCTTGGCCTAGGTTTCAACAATGCAACACAGGCTAGCCCAAAATCAGTTCGGCTCCCATCGTTGCTCCTCTCCCGTCCGATCGTGCATCTGTTCCTGTCTCTTGGTCTCATGGTGCCTGTATCAGCGAATCAGTGCACGGTAGTACGACACCTCGGCACAGCGCCGTGTGAGCGCCGGTGCGGCCATGCCAATAGGTTGTTTCGCTGCTTCGGTCGCCCATGGTTCTATTTCTAATGAACCGCCTATGGAAAAGATCTCTGGCTCGACAAAAACCATATATGTACTAATGTGAAGCCGTGCGGCAAGCCCAGCAAGCAAGGTAATTTTCTTTGTTATTATTCTTTTCTATAAATCTCTATTAATTAGACCAGTAAATCCTGCACTTAATAACGTTTATGTGTATCAAATTTTGTTCTTTTCGTCTTTTGTATACACGTGCATCGATTGGCATTGGCGTCTCCTTCTCTAGAGAGTTTCAAGATTTTTGTTCCAAACAATTGAGCCATATTGAAATTTAAAAGTTCCTGAAGCGACATGATTGCTTTCCCAATGCAACAATTGTATATATATAGAGTTATGTTGACCATTCCTATGACGATTGCATTAGCAGAACAAAGCTTTTGTAAATTGAAGTTATTGAAGTCGTATTTGTGTTCTGCAATGACGCAAGAAAGGCTACTGATTTCTCCACAATAGCACTTATAAGAGTGACATGCTGTTCAAGTAAAGATTATGTGGTCAAATGTTGAATAGGTACAATTCTGGATACATCAATTTACAATGTAATACATTATCGTATATATATTATTTTATTGTTCTATCTTGCTAACTTACGAGGTTCTGTTTTAGATTTTGGCACAGGGTATTGGTTTAGTCCTGGACGGCCGCCCTGTGAAAAATGATAAACAGATATCAAAATAAGAGAGAGAGATGTGTCACCAATCACCTGCATGATTTTATTTGAGTTACTATGCATGTTTACAGTATAATCATCGTATATAATGGTATACAGTTGACAACAGTTTATTTATTCCCTCAGACCCACGGTATACATGCATGTATCCATGTATATATACGTGTATACGTAGAAAACAGTACTGTATATATCAACCATGCATGCATGCGATGCTGAAAGCGTATGTAATATGTATGACAACAGTAGCCTGCTAGTATGGGCTCTGTCCGACGACGTTGCCCGGCGGGTTGTAGTTGCAGGTGATGAAGACGCCGGCGTTGTTGTCGCAGACGACGCGGGCGCAGCCGATGCTGGTAGAGTCACGCCACACCACCTGCGTGTTGTGCCCGCACACCTGCCCGTCCGCGCAGCTGTTGGTGTCGTGGTCGTAGTACTGCTTCTCAGACACCCACGACCCCACGGCGTCGGACGCCGACCAGTCGGCGCCTGCGGAGCCCCAGAAGATGTTCTCGCCGTAGGGCCCGCCGGAGTGGATCAGCTGGCAGTCGCCCTGCCGCTGCGCCGCGTAGCTCTGCGCGTACGCGGCCACGGTGTCGTCCCAGGAGACCGGGCCGACGCCAACGTCGGCGCGCGCCGTGTTGTGCGGGTCCACGTAGTCCTGCGGCGAGTTCTGCGCTGCGCACGGCGTGATGACGATGGCTGCCAGCAGGGCCAGAGCTGCGGCTACGAGGCACGCTAGCTGCTTCGGTGACAAGGACGCCATTGCTGGTGCTGTTGTGTTGCTGATGAAGTTATATGACTGAGCAGATGGCTGTTGTGATCTTGTGATGGATCGGTGCATGAGATGTGGCGACTGGCCAGGGTATTTATACGGAGTTTGGTGACTTGTCCAATGGTGGCAAGATACCAAACTGGTAAACACAAATGGTGACTGTTATAATTTGTTGCACGCTGTTTGGCATGGTCACGGTCAATGGTGGCGCCTACAAGAGGTAAAACAATTCCAAGAGGGGCAAGAATTTCCATGGCATGGGATAGCATATCCGATAGGATCGCCGGGAAAATTTTCGGTAAACTTACGTTTAGTAGACTTTGGGAGCAACACTTAAAAAACGGCCGGGCAAGGCACTCTGGAGAAGGTTTACTTCATCTGGTCTCGGCCGGCCATGACCAATCCGGCCGTTTCTTGACGCGTGCAAGATTAGATGGGGTTCCAGAAGATTGTTTGTCATTAAGGGTAACACACAGGCTACATGTTTTTCAAATTCTTTTTGACAGGGAGAGATTGCCAAGATCTTATATGATACTATATACGGGTATATATATATATCCTACTAGAGATATATATACGTACGTAGTTCGTCTAAACTTCTACGGCGCGTTGAAGGTTGAAACGTCTGGTACGAAGAAATAGGATGCTTGCACGTAGAATTTCCACAGCACAGTACAAGTGTACAACATACAACATGTCGTGTGGAAAGGTCGCCGATGACTTTGGATATAACGACCTGCCCGACCATTATATCTTGATTAGTTTCCCGTCAATCGCGGCAGATAATATTGTTTCACCATGCATATTACTCCTATATATATGAATGCTACCAAAAAAAACAGCGTATTATCGTAAAATTGTAAATACCAGGGGAGCTGATCAGTTTCGACAAAAGTTAATGCCATTTCTTTCGATGCATAAGAGCATCTCTAGCACTGCCCCTTACTTGACTCCATACTTTGGATTTGGTTAGTGGAGACAAAAAAAACCAACTCTAGCAGGTCCCTAGACCCTCAAATTTGTTGGCCTTCTACTTTTCCCCCTTCTCCTCCTATTCCTGTTGGCCCCCTACTCCACTCCTACTTATTTTCTCTATCTTCTTCCCCACGCGGCCTGCCCCAACTACGCGCCCCTCCTCGGCGATGCAACCTACCCTGACCCAGCGGCGTGACGGCTTCCCCGGCAGCGCGGCCAGGAACGGCGCGCCCCTACCTGGCCACTTACTGGCGCGGCTCTGCCTCCCCATTGCTGTCACAGCTCCGAGCACACGGGGCGAGGCTCTGCCCCGGCATGATTCTTCCCCGGCGCAGTCTCCTCCGGCCACTCCCTCGACGGCATCTTGCTCCCCCTCCCCATGACCGAGTTCGTCAATGGTGACAATGAAGGGGATGACATGTGGGTCTCATATGTCATTCTCTACAAGGATATATTTAGGTGACGTATTTAGGTACCATTGCTGGAGCGAAAAAAATAGTTAGTATTGAAATAGGCGGCTACCCAGATGGAGAAGTAGAGGGATCCGTTTTGGCAGTGTTAGTTCGAGTCTGATCAAACTTGTGCATGCAAAGGAAGAGTACAAAATTCTATGAAAGCTTGATTGAATGAATCGTGTACCAATGGGACGTCAAGGACGGAAGGCGTGTGCTCGATGAATTGATAATGATGTAATTTTTTTTAAAAAGGTGAAACTCATCACGATTGCTTTTGGTTAATTGCTTAGTTCTTACATGTAAATTAATGAATGATGTGGCTGTTGCTTACGTTAGTTTTAACCGTCGTGCGACACGTGAGTTGCTCGGTTGGTACGAAAATTGCATGCAAGGTCAAAACTGCTTTGTGTGGATGTCACAATTGAGTAACGAATATTTTTTCCGAATTTGAGCAACGTACTCCCTCAAGTTATTACAAGTAAATGCCACATCATCCCTCACTAAATACAATTACTACTTCATGTATTGGTGTCACCTCTCACTAGATACTTCAGGTATGAACATTCAATCATTCCATAATTTGATTCAATAGCTTTTTATTAGAATTTTCCATTAACTTGCACAGTTTTAACTAGATCCGATGCAATAATCATGTTGACCAATCTTATGCATCTATATTTCTAGAAAAAAAAACTGCTGTGACGCGTTTGCATCCTTCTAGTTTTTTCTATTTTTTAGAATCTTCCTGCTTTAAGTTCGATTATACGTAGAAGGGTAGAAAGGCGATTGAGGGAGAAAATAAAGACACACAATGGTTTTTCTCAATCCAGAGTACACATTACGAGTATTAAATGTTGACATTGCACACATTCACGGATGAACAGATCGAATACAAACAGATGTATGGATACAAATACATGCATTTGATTTTATTCTCGGAGCTAGAAGGTGAATATGGATCGTGTTGGCAGAGTATTCGCGTTTAAATATATGGGTGTAAATATGAAATATTCAAATTAAGACATGGATTATCAAAAAAAATCTGGCTTATTTTCACTCCTGTACACGGCATTCAGCTTTTTTTTTTTTTGAGGGGATCACAGCATTCAGCTAGCACTGATTAACTTGTCACTTTAGGAGCACAGACCCAGATGTTTGGTCTCCGTTACCGGACAGCGGACACAGACTGGGCCTCCCAAATAGAGACCCATTGGGCTTTCCTGCCTCGTTCATCATAAGCAGCAGTCATCATCATCGCATCTTTGGGCCACAGAAACAAATCCTAGGCTTTTTTTGCCTAGAAAGGCCAGTGCATATGACCCACCAAGCAGTCGATATTGGGCCTGCGCCCTCAGCTAACATTCTAAGCCCAGGGCCTTTCTCGGTTCATCATTCAACAATAACATTACTATAAAAATCATTTTTTCTAGACATCTCTGTTTTTTATAACCTGATTAAATTATAAGACACTTGCAGGCATATTCTGTAATTCTAATTTCAACCACTTAAGAAATCATTTTTTCACATACGGTTTCTTATGTGAACAATATACAGAAATGGAACGATTTTACGCGCAGTTCACTTAAAGAAATTGCTTGTGTAAAAGGTTTCTTTACGGGT
>CM039583.1:4896828-4926219 GCA_022457205.1 Saccharum spontaneum | reverse complement strand
TTCCAGCCAACCTTAGTACGTAGAAACGAAATTTGGAAAAGGAAACTTTGGTGAAGACCGGGCCGGGCTCCAGAGAACACGAACACCGTTACCGACGCCTCCTGCGTACACCGCCAACCAATTGCCTCCTGCGAGGCTGCGACACCTGCGGAAGCTTTTTTTTTATAAAGCGTACCTGTATTAAAACATTAAGGAAACCAAACCAGTACAAATACAAGTACACCGTAGAAGGATACTGAGGACAGCTGTCCAACCCTACATGCAAAAAGGACCTCTAGAAAAACAGAAATTGCAAACTGGTCCTTGGACCCTCCTTGGACGGAAGACTCCTGCAGAGATTGTCGCCGGGAAATGCCGACTCCAGTCGCCACCGCCGAACCCGAGGCCAGATGGAGCTTCATCGCACAAAGGCTTTGAGGTGAACCGCAGTAGAAGCTCATCTGCACGGACAAGCTAAAGCCATCGCTGAACGCCCATCAGTCGGGGCCACGCCCCAAGCTCCGTCGGCCTTGGAAGCAAGCTCGCTGACGACGACGAACGCCGCCACAGGGAACTCAAGCTTGATCCATCCTCCTGGCTTCCACATCACCCGCAGCATCCTCCGCACCCTTGAACACAAGGCCGGCGACTCCGTCGCTGGACAGAGACGACAAGCCGCCACCGACCGACTCCTGTACAGGGGCTCTATATGCGGAGTCCTACCTCCATGGACTTGCCGCCGGCACCGGAGTGAAGCACCGACAAGACGGCGACGAGCCCAGAAGGACTTATTCCTAAGCGACGTTGCCGCCACCGTCTCGGCAACACCTGTCAGAAACCTAACCCTAGACTCGCTAGGACCAAACCTACGACCTACAACACCAGCCGGCGAGGAACCCATGGTCTCCGCCACCTCACGACGCCCCTGAGGCCATCGGAGGCGGAGGAGACCGCCGGCCCCGCCGGCGGCGACCGGATCGCCTTTTTCCCACTAGCAACTGTAGCAAAGAAGAGGCTTCGAGAGAGGAGAAGAAAGGCGCCGTTTGTTGAGTCGTGGAGAAAGTTTGACTGACCTGCGGAAGCAATTGAAGTGTGTTCGTGCATGATTTTGCTTGGGATGGTGGAAGGATGGGGCTGAGGTCTGGTCTAGCCCACGAAACACATGTACGGAGTATGTAGTATCAGCCCATGGTAGAGGCCCAGCTGTAGCTTAACACGCTAGCTAGTTCCGCGTACTAAAAAAAACTCCTGGCGTACAACACGGGTGCACTGTGCACGTGCACATCTTCGTCGCGTTGTGGGTGTACCAAGGCAGCCCCTAGTGTCGGTGAGGAGGCGCCCCCACCCCAGGCCTGGCCTCAAACAAGCAAGGGTCAATCGCAGATCAACTGAATGTCAACACCGCTCATCTCTCAAAAGCTGTTTCTCTCGAAACCTCTCCCCACCAGAAGCGAAAGTGGGCTAGGTCACTTTTTGGGGTTTGTATCCCGGGTGGCATCTGCTTAGTGGAGGCAGCGCGGCTTATGTGGAAGAAGATCCGCCTCATGCCGATCCACCTCGTCGTCTTCTCCTTCGAGGATAACGATTTGCCAGATTTTGGCGATTCATGTGTAGGAGTCGTGTTGGCGGCGCTACACGGGGAGGCTCGTGGGGAAGTTGTCAGGTTTGCGGTGGACAGTTATGATGGTCTGGCTCCTTCTTCTCCCTGTCTCCACTGGGATGGTCAGATCCAGGCTTGGGTTTGCATAGGTTTTGTCCTCGGCCGATGTTTACTAGGGTTCTTCTTCCATTTGTTTCGGGACGCTACTGCGGCTCTTCTCAAAGCCTCTGGCCGATCGTGCTCTCCTGGGCCTGCAGATGGGGGCCGTTCGTCTTGGCTTTCTCTGGCGACATGGTCGATGGCGGAAGTTGGCGAAAGGCGGCAACTCTGGTGGACACGAAGGCTCTCAAGGACTTTCTTTTTATTTTTCTGTTTTGCTAAGGGCCTTTGTGTAGTTTGGACGGGCAACTTCCTCCCCTGTATCCTTGACTATGTGTTCGTATTTGTATGCATATTTATACGTTTTCCTTACTTGCTCACGCGTATTGTGATAAAGAAAAAACACTGCTCGTCTCTCGACAATGCCTGTATGTGATGAACCTGAAGAGCCTGGACACTGAACAAGATGGAGCTGCTGGACCTGAAGACGACGGGGCTGTGGCTGCTCGGCCTGTCAGGAAGCACAAGTCCAACTAGTTACTGTCAGGCCCACTTGAGGCGGGAGGTGTGTAATATAATGGGAGGGGCATGAAAAATGTAAACCACTCAACTCTGAATGTTTCTAATCCTGTCCTCGCCAGCTCGCACCTTGTTGCTTCCGGTTCCTTCTTCTTCCTCCCCAAGTTGCTAGTGCGAACACTGAGCCATTGGATCACCTCGATCACTCGTCTGATAATTTTGTTTTTGAGGGAACAGGAGGGGCCAAAGCCCCTACTGAAGATTTATTAGAAAAAAACTGTAACAAAGATAATTAAGTGCTAGACTCTGCATTCCACTTTAATTTTATTGGTACAAGCTATGAATTACTTCCCCTTAATTTCTTGTTACGAAATAAATAACTTGCTTGTGTGCCCTACAGCTGCCTCCTTTCTTCCCATGGGAAGGATTGATGGATGCCCAGGATTGACGTTACTCTTCCAGGGCCAACCGAACTAGTCACTGTTTTCCACTTTTTAAGGTTGCAATTTGCATGCCATTCTGCTCATGCTCCACTTATAGGTGGTTGCAACTTGCAGTCACCGCAATCAAAACATATGGCCCAAGATCAGATATTCAGACATGTTTTGTGTCTGAAGATGTATTGTCTTCCATCGCAGTTTGTTTCGCCTCACATGATCGATGCCGTCTCTTTTTCCAGTTCCCTTCGCAACAAGAACACACATGCGTTCAGTTTTCAGGAGAGGCTGTATGCCTATCTGTCCCTCCCGGTCCCAAAGCTAGTAAGCCAGTGGTAATTGGCAAATGGGCCAAAGGGAACACGCAGGACCTTTTTTTTTAAGCCAGTGGTAATTGGCAAATGGGCCAAATGGGCGCAACAGCTAATCGGGGACGTGCTAGCAAGCTCCGGTCAAGATAGATACGACGGCTAGAATCTCATCGACGAAACCAGTGCTCCAGGCTTGCACGAGCATCACTGCAGACTCGAACAGGAGACCGGCCGCAAGAACAGAAGAACGAGAAAAAGGGGCGGCCACAAAATCGACTAGAACTCAACGAAAACAAAAGGAATTGCTCTCAAACTTTGCACAGATGAAATTCAACCTAGCACGAACTCGTCTTCAAGAAATCATCACCTGGGATTAACCCAAACTCCGGGAAAATCAAATCGTAGCTAAGCACGAAAATGGAAAAAATAGAGAACGAAAATCATAGCTTCAAAAAGGGAACCTAGAGGGCAAGAGGAGGATTTGGGCCTCCATTCCCACTCTAAATCTCAATAAAATACACCACAAAAATTCAGATCATGTGACCTCTCTCATGAAACACTGGAAGACCTAACCCTAGGTGGAAGAGGGGAAAATGAAAGTGGGAGAGAGGTGAGGAGGCAAGGGGCTGCCCTCCTCTATTTAACAGGGCTATTTTACATTCCCCTAAATGCCCCTGGATACATAAGAGCTAAACCAATAAGTCCAAGGGCGTAGAGGTCCAACCCGGTTTTCACGTTGATCCGATGGCCACCGTGCCTTCTCACCGGTAGCTTCGCCTCGACGCGAACTCCCCGATGCCGCCACGTGCCGTCCGTTCCTCCTCGGAACCTCCGCCCGGGTTTTGAGGCCTAAACCCGTAAACCCGCCTCCGATGGTTTTGAGACCCAAACCACCAAACCGCTCGCGAGTAGCGTATTCCATACGCGTCCCCCGCCGATGGTTTTGAGGACGAAACCACCAAACCCCCGATGTCGACGCGTGTCCGACCTCCTGCCAAGCATGACGCCTTCGCCTTCCTCCTTGACTCGGCCCACCGGCCTCCGCCAAGTGCCACGACGCCATCGTCTCCATCTTGACATGGCCGACGCCGTCTTCATCACCATGTGCACTTGCACTTGTCAATGTCCCAAGTGTTAGCCACCGCGGCAAGTCACCCGGCCTCTTGGTCCCTCGATCCAAGCCTCACGTCCGCCCTTCACCACTCCCGGTCCGTCGGCACGACACGTCCTCCTTGATCTTCACCTCGCCGTCGACTACCGCCTCCGTACTCCACACCTGCACATCACGAGCCAAGAGACATGCACACATATCTTTCGCCATGGTAGGGTTAGTCACCACTCAACCTACTTCATGGATCACATTAACAATCACTCATCACAAAACGAACACACAATGGTACTTGTCAACCTTGTGTTCGCAATCTCCCCTTGATGAGTGCATTGTCAACACCAATACACGAACAGCTTGAGCAAAAGAAAAAGAAGAAGAATAGAAAACAAAGAACTCAACCAAATGACCAAAAGCCAAAGAAAAGCCGAAACAGGTCATTTGAAATGAGCAAAAAAACTTGGTCCCCAAAGACATGGGCAACGGCTCAACGCAACCAAGTAAAACAAAGCTAGCCCTCAAGAAGAGGCAACAGGTTCAACTCCACTAGCAAAGCTCGAAAAGGACTTGGTCCCCAAAGACATGGGCAACGGCTCGACGCAACCAAGTAAAACAAAGCTAGCCCTCAAGAAGAGGCAACGGGCTCAACTCCACTAGCAAAGCTCGAAAAGGAGAACCTGCTAGACCCTCTAGAAGAGGCAAAGACTCAACACATCTAGCAAAAGCAACTTAAATGCAACTCCCCTTGAACAAATACAATCTCTCTCAAATAAATGCATGAAATGGAGACTTCTCCCCCTTGTTGACAACTTATCCCCCTTGTTGACATGGTGAGTGTGACATATCTCTCCCCCTTGTTGACACATGCACTTATCAATCTAGAGCCCAAGGATTACAACTCCCCCTCAAAACATGCTATGAATGCAGAAATGCACAAATGCAGAAGCTTCAAGATTATAGCAAGTAGATTGAAAAGATGCTCTAGCTGATGCTGTCATGTATATATAGCAACAAATACAAGTGCTAGCAAATGCTCAAAATGACCAAATGAGATGAAATATGGCATTTTAGCAAGTTTGATCAAGTTTGAGCAATTTAAAAGAGGGTTCACCACCAAATGAGCACATAGCAAATATAGACAGGAGATCAACCTTGTGCTACACATGTATGCAAAGTAAACTACCCCAAACAAAGTTCACACATCATGTCATGAGACAAACTTGTGATTTGATCAAATTTTCAATCAATTGAATTTTATCGGAGTTATGCAGCTTATCACCAAAGTTTGTCAAATAAATCT
The DNA here is from genome assembly GCA_022457205.1 of Saccharum spontaneum. Taxonomy (NCBI): domain Eukaryota; kingdom Viridiplantae; phylum Streptophyta; class Magnoliopsida; order Poales; family Poaceae; genus Saccharum; species Saccharum spontaneum. Next base: position 4,920,866 of record CM039583.1, on the reverse strand, counting down.
ATGCGGGAGGTTATCGATGCCATCAAAACCTGACTTATCAATCATGTCAAGCCTATGCCAAAATCAATCAGAAGCTTAAGACAGTGATCTTGGTATCCATTACAGAGCTCAAGTTCACCCTTAAGTGCAATAAGGAGTCGTCTCGATACTCTGACATGGGACAGCAAAGATCCATCCCGATCTTTTCATACCTTGCTTTTTTTTCAAGTTTTAGCACAATTTCAAGTTTCTCAAGCAAGTGTGTGACTCAAGGTATGAGCCGTAGCAACTAAAGCATATATATGAAGCAAAAGGGTTCTCGACACACCTATACATGCTAGTTGCTACAAAGTAGTGGTGAACATGTTTCAAGTTTCATCAAGTGTTATTCAAGTTCACAATTGAAAAAGGCATTTTTAGCTCATATCAAGAGATCAAGGTGAGCCTGAGCAAAGCACATCATGTATATCCATAACATCCCCAACAAGAGCATAGTGTCAATCTAGCTACTATAAGGATGAAGCTCAAGATGCAATATGATACATGATGATATGATATGCAAGAATGATACAAAAGGTCAAAACAGAAACTAAACTGCAAAGAAAACCAAGAAACTAAGATACAAGATCCAAAACTTCCCAAGCTAAAAGGAAAGCAAAAATCCAAACTCAAAGCGCTGGACTTACCTTTGGTTGAGGTTGGAGAACCATTTGAGACATCCGGTCATGTGGCGCAAACATCCGGAGTCAATGAGCTACATGTTCTCCATTCCTCTGACCTGCTCAATAAAAGGCCATAGGATAGGCAAATGACTCAACACTGGGGTTAGTAAACTGTGGAGCATACCAGTGTTGGGCCATTTGCTTAGAAAAAGGGTCAACTGAAAAACCACTCATCCTAGGCCAAGAAGCAAAGCGATCACCTCGAAAGGGAAAACGTGGTCCGCTGGGGGAAAGCAATCACCACAAGAAAAACATGGTCCGCTAGAGGGGTAAAAGCCAAAGCCACTGCCACGAGGTCCAAGGTCATATTGATCATGACCTGAACCACGCCGAGCACGACCACCACGACCACCTCGTGGTCTAGCAACCTGAGGCCTAGCACCTTGAGGCATTGCACCTCTTGGCCTAGCATTGCGCCTCTGAACAGTAGCATACCGGCACAGTAGCATGCACATCGGCCAAGTAGCGTTCAACAACACATGTCTATCGGTCAATGAGCTGCCGACAGGGCCCCTATCGACCATTGAGCAGCTGACAGACTTATATATGTCTATTTTGTTTATAACAGCTTCTAAATTTGTAATTAATCATAAAAAATATTTTTTAAAAAAATAGGATCTAGGAGCTCAGATTTCTATCAAGTGCACTCATTCTGAAAACAGTGATTGGTCTGGCCAGTGCATATATTTGATCATAAATGAATAAGGAAGGTGTAATTTGAAACCTGTTCAACTAGATTTAGTGATTGGTCTAGCCAGTGCATGAACAGTGAATACGTCAGAGAAGCTGGAGCTGGTTGGAGCTCTACCAAACGGAGCCTTAGATCAAGTGCTCATATTCTTATTATTTCAAGGAAAACAGTGACATCATCAATATCAATATTCGCCATCTCAATCACTAAGATGTGCTTATAGAGGCAGAGTGTGCAGATGTATTTTGTATAAGTGAGTCTGCGCATGCACGTATGGACTTCTTATATTGGCCCTGTTTGGCAGGCTGTTTCTGCGGCTTATAAGCCGGCTGTGGCTGTTTTGTTGTGAGAGAAAAACACTGTTCCACGGCTGATAAGCCGTGCTGATAAGAGCAGCCGAACAGGGGGGATTAATTATGCAGATATCTTAAAATACTCCCGGCCTCAACCTTATAAAGGTTTTTATAAGAAGTTTAAACATCCTAATAACACATGATCCAAAGACTAGACTAAACTACATCCCATGTGTCACCCGCATGCTAATAAAAAATTGTTGCACTGCTGCCCTGCATGCACCTGCACGCCCCCCCCCCCCGCATCAGCATGCACCTGTTGTGCCTACACGCCCAGCCCCAGCATGCGGGTGCACGTAGAGCTGCGCGTCCGTGCCTACTAATGTGCATGCAGGTGAGGACCACCCATATCTGCTTCGCTTGCCACCCATGTGGGGACCACTGCGTCCGCGAGGACTGCCTCCGCATGCGCCAGCTTTCTGCACCTGTTAATATTGCAACATGAAGCACTTCTGTAACATGCATCTGAAACATGTGAAACATTTGCAACATACGCTTACAACATATATTTACAGCAACTGCAACATATGCAACATCCAGATAAAACACTTGCAACATACGTTTGAAATAGATGAAACATTTTTAAAAGATGCTTGCAACATATGTGTATAGCCACTGAAACATATGCAACATCTAGATCAAAACACTTGCAACATACGTCTAGAAACAGATAAAACAGTTTGAACAAACACTGGCAACATGCTTCTGAAACACTTGCAATATGTGCAATATCCGCCAATCTACTTTTGCAACATCCATATGATTACAACCTCTGAAATGTCTGAAACAATTGAAACTTACATTTGCAACATAGGAGAAGAGAGGCATGGACTGGTGGATTCCAGCTGACGATGTGAGAGCCGGCACGCGAGCACCACCCAGCACCAACACCAGCGATGCACACGAGCACCACCACCAGTAGCTCTAATGGCACCAGGCTTGGCTTGGCAGCGATAGTGGGGGATGGGGAGCGGGGAGCGCCATGGCCGCCGGGGTGAAGGGAGCTCGGTCTCTGAGGTGAGAGAGGGCACCGCGCTGAGATGGGCAGAGCCGCTGACTCCTCTACAACATCGCCGCGCCACCTCTCGGTGGGTGAGGACACCGGGGTGGAGGAGGAGGAGGATGCTGCCGGGGTGGGGGAAGGAGCCGTCGGGGTGGGCGAGGAGGACATCGGAGAGGGCCACTAGATCTGTAGGCGTTGTGTGCTCCCAGTGGGTGAGGACTCCGAGGTGAGGGAAGGGGCACCGCCGAGGTAGGGGAAGGAGCCACCGTGGTGGGGGAGGAGGACATAGGGGTTGGGGGAGCACGTGTGTCGAGGTGGGTGAGGGCGTCGCCGCCGGCCAGAGAGGCAACCATGGCCACACATCGGGGTAGGGTAGGGCGTGAGCGCGAAAGGGATAAGAATAGAAAGGAGGAAGTGAGGGTAAACAGCGTGTGTGGGAGTAAATAGTGGGAGGCATCCGTCTGAACGGGGTATTTGTTTTTTTCTTTGAGCCCGCTCATGAAGAGTCGCGTCTGGATGCAGGTCGGAGATCGTTCTTCAAGACCATGTAACTCGTGGCCCTCTTTGCTTACTGACCATGGTGGACCGAGCCTCGAGTTTGCTATTGGGCTATCCTGGCTCCACCAACGGCACTGGGCTTGACCCCTCCTCGATTTTCCGCAACGAAGGCCGGCGCGGCCTGTAACAGCAAACAAAGTTGGGCCCATGCACAAGCGTCAGCCCATCGGTCCGTTCCTTCTACTAGCCCAGCCCGCCCAACTCTAGGAAAAGACAAGGGCCCACTTGCAGCCTCAGCCCCTTCCTTCCGGCACGCGGGTTGGGTCCCTTCGCCGGCGTCACACGCCACTCCAGATCCCCATTTCGGACATGGCCGGCCGCCGCGAAGGCGAGCGCCAGCCGAGCCCGTGGCCGTCCGGGACGGCCGCGGTGGAGGCGGACTCGGGCGCCTTCCCCTCCGCCATCATTCTCTTCGCCCTCGTCGGCGCCACCGCCACCACTGCCGCCGTAAGCCTGCTGCTCTGCTCTCCGTGCCCCGCTTCTCCCTTCCTTCGATCCCTCACCCCGGCGGCCCTGAGGCATCCGGATGCGTGAACTCGGTGCTTCTCTTTAGTGTTGTTACACTGAGGCAAATCTTCTGAAGCGATTCCGTGTGCGATGATGCATTTGATTGCAGACTTGTAGGTCGGACAACTACGCCGGACGGTCAGCTGGCTCTACACTCAGGTACAAAAATTTTACAAAAAGGGTGTCATTTTAGCATTTGCTTTCTGCAGCAGCATTGCCTCGAAGGTGAGTTTGGGGGCACATCGGTGAAACCTTTTTCCTCCATTGAAGCTTAGTAGGTCGGAACCGTATGTGTTCTGGGAAGACATACCTCGTCGTCGACCAAACCAGCGTGGTGAAGCCTGGGAACGGTATCACCAGAGGATGCGTGAAAGGACCGAGGATCAAAGGGAAAGAGTGGTCAGTGCCCTGCTCGCATACAAGATATTACAAAGGCATTTAAACATTTGCACATTGAAAGTGATTCCATTAGCTTATTCACTCTACAGCCCTTAGGTGTGTGTTGTTATTATTGAGCTTCTTCTTAGAGATGAACATGAAGTTCCGGAAAAACATCAATTTGTATGGATTATTGACTTAGGAAAATGTTAGTATGAAGCATCCAAGGTCATATATGGTAGTAGCAAGCAATATTTCCTCCTCAACTTCTCTTTTCCCCTTGAGAACTCTAAGCAGATGAAAACTTTGATATCAGAACCATCTCACAAATTGGTGTCACTATGTTAGTCACATTTCATTCATTTTGTTTGCATGCTGATTCGTTTCAACTAATCCTGAGCCAACAGTAGTGATTTCTGTAGGAACGCATACGGCGCATGCAAGATGTATTTGAAAAGGAGAGGTGTAAATGTCGGGACTATCGAACTTGGGAAAGCCATAATCCCAACTATTATCAGCATCATCAAAGAGATGACTGGTACTGGAACGCAGAAACATTTTATGCGAATCAAAGGACAAATTTCAGGGCGATGCCCAGGGAAGCTATGAGTTACACTATGTCACATCACTATTCTGTTTTGGGCCTTGACAGGTATGTACTAACAGTTTTTCATGACAATGAACATTCCTATATATTTGCCAGCTGTATGTGACAATGGCCTAGTTTGTTGTTACATACAGCTGCTCTATCTGTGGCAGTCAATATTAGCAAAGAAGCATTGTTACACCACTTACATTCGAATGTGATTAACGCAAGTTTTCTCACCTATGTACCTTTTCATTGCACCTGGTCAAAGAAAAGATATCACCCTGCTTTGTAGAGAGAAGAACCAGCCGCTTTAGTCTCTCACATACTTTGTATTTATGTTACCCTGAAATTGATGCTAGCATGCCTGTGGTGACCCTGAGTAACTGATCATCATAATGCCCGTAAGGCCGTAACCAATTTTTTCCTTTCCATTCCCCAGGTCAAGATCAGAGCCATTTTCAGATGCTGAAATCAAGGTGTGCCTTCTACCTGTTCATTTTGTGTCTACTAAATATTTTTCTACTGAAAATAGTGAAATATACTTTGTTCAATTCTGTACAAAATACAGTCGAGTTTTTTGCTGAACAGTTCAAAACATAAAAGGGAACTAAAGTTTACACATCTGAAATTTTGTACAGAACTTCTGTAAGTTACTATCTACAATCCTGAAATGGTAACTATGAGCTATAGGAGGGAGGGGAGATGTTCTACTAAATATATTGTGTTAGAAAATTGACATTGGCCTATAAGCGTCCTCTGATGTGCTGGTAGAATAAACATTTGCTCTGTAGTCTGTACTAAGGGTAGATAATTCATGTAAGCAAGGTCTGCTGCCCAAAGAGACATTCTCCTGTCCAAGTTTTCAATCATCCCCTGTTGTGCGCGAGTCTTTAAATTTATATTTTCATTAGTCATGTCAGATGGCCAAAGCTTTCGGGCAATTATCTGTCTTGCTTACATGCTTATCAATGCATTACAGAATGCTTTCAGGAGAAAAGCAATGGAGTATCATCCAGACCAAAACCAAAATAATAAAGGTAAATACAGTTTCCTTGTCTCTCCGCGGTCCCTTATGTAAAGCTAATATGTCCATTGGGTATATTGTGCTCAGAAGCTTTCTCTTTTGACTATTGCAGAGGTTGCTGAGGCAAAATTCAAAGAGGTTATGTATTCTTATGAAGCCATAAAACTAGAACGACGAAACACAAGTTGCTGAATGTGCTCACGATTTTCGGGTGCTGGGAGGGACTGTTGTATATACAGTGTTTGATGTAGGACAAACTAGATGAAGGGTATAAACTATAAGCTCGAAGATGCAGATGCAGATGCAGACACTGTTGTCTTTGATAACCCTCTATTTTCTTGGGTAACCCTTTGATAAAACTACACCGAGCAGAGTAGTTCCTGCTGGCAGAAGGCAGAACTTCAGTGTGATGCAATTAGTTTCCTGATATTTTCCTTTTTTGATGGGTTTTTTTAGAATAAGGAAACTTTATATATTACTTCAGTTCTGAACATGAGTCCTGCTGAATACATTGAGATAAAAAGTTGGGGATATCATGCAACCACGGACATTCAGAATTTGAAAACAAAGCAAACCTGGCTGTATAATGCGCAGCCATGTTTGCTTCCCTTCTTACATGAGCCAAAACGAAATGTGTGCATTGTTGACTAAGATCTTGAATTTGATTTAGCATTAGAATAATAGCACACCTATTACTAGTTCTAGAACTCCATAGCGCCACTAACTCTTGGCAGTCTGTTTCAACAATCACCTTTGATAGTCCGAGATCCTTTATCATTAGCATCGCATCACGATAAGCATAAGCTTCAGCAGTAAGTGCATCAGGAATCGACCCATGTTGTTTACATTTGGCTGCTAACGTAAAACCACTCCCGGGGCACCTTGATAAGTTTCAATTTTAAAAGCCGCATCAAAATTCACCTTAATTACCCCATCAGGAGGAAGACACCAGTGAACTTTCTTTACTTGCATCTTCAAAGTGTATGCTGATGGGCTAGAATGGATAAGATTAGTATGTAGAAATTGAAGTTTCTTTATGCTTTCTTCTGTTTCTTGCCGTCCATAATGCCCACATGGCACATAATATAGAGCCACATTTCTCCTGCGAACAGAACGTAGGATCAAGAAGGTCTTGACTCCAAGTAGCTGGATGCAACAGTGGTAATTTAATGCCACACATATTTTTGAAAGATTTCCAGGAAGCTCGGGCCAAAGTGCATTGAGTTAAAGCATGGTAAGTTGATGTTGTGGTTCATGGTAGCAAACTCGTATCGGATATCAATGAGATTATACTGATGCATTTGTTACCGGTTAGCACACACTATTTGTCTCTACTGCCATGCTTGACAGCTGATTCGGGCTTGGCTATTTGACTTTGAAAAACCTGGCAAGGAAATTATTCCAGAGTTCTTGTTCAATCGAGAGTAAATCTTCTCTGTTGAAAAACAAAAACATGAGTATCTTTAGGAAGATAATGTGTTAAAGATGAGGGAACGATAGTAGGTCAATTTAGGCATTATTTATCTTTCTAGTTCTATCTTTTTCTGGGCAGATAACTGAATGAACACGGTAGGAAGAGCCAGGAAGAAGAAACAGACTTTTGGTCACTATTCAGCCAAGCGGAAAACTTGTTGCTACATGCATGTGTGAGTTGAACATTGGTTTCAGAGAACAAATCAAATCCTTCACTCATGATTGCTAAATTCTGCACACCTTAGATAAATTTGTCTGAGCCATGGTGATGCATTGGAATGGATCACCACGATATGCTGAACAGCATTTCACGTCAGTTTTTTTGGTTAGGACAAATAGAAAGTGCAAGTACCCTATTTGCAGAAGCTATGGATTACATCCATGATCCATTCTTGCTATGAAAATAACTTCCTTTGTGCCCTAATACACCTGCCTGCCTGCCCTTATTTCTTGCCAAGGGAAGGATTGAACTGCAGATTCCATGACCATGCATGGGCCCTTTAGGATTGCTTTTCCAGGCAGACTTGATTTGCCAGGCATCAATCCTAAGCGTTCATTTTCTAGCACCTGGGACTAGATCAATGTGCCTAGTCAGGAGCTCTCTCAGACAGGGGCGCCATCCAAAGAGCCCAAAATCCAACAAGACAAGCTTGGCTTGAACTGTCGAGACGGCCTGGCATAGCCTGGTCACGAGCTATCTCAATTCTCAGATCCTCCGGACTACATACGATTTGCGTTCTGCTCGTGTTCCAGCTATAAGCTGGTTGCAGTCACAGCAATCAAACATGGCCTCAATCAGATATTCAGACACGAAAGCTTTTGTGCCTGAACAGTGATCTTCAGCTGGCCTTCGTCTGAAGACGCATGTTTTGAGCTGTGACAGGCTGACAGCAACGTCAATGGAACTCATGTAAGCTCTGATCCAACAACGATCCATGCTTTGGTATGGCCTTCCATAAGAGTTCCATCACAGGTTGTGGCAGTTTTCAGGAGAAGCTATCAGTCTTGTCTCTATCCCACCCAAAGCAGTGAAATGGGCAGAACAAATATAGTAGGGTCGGAGCGAGATGTATAGCTAACAATGAGAAATGGTAGCTTCAATGCATCACTGACTGGCCAATCACCTGTATGTTCTGCTGCCATCCATATGGATGCCTGCTGTTCCTGAGACATACAACTGGGAAGCTGTAGTCACACTGTTGGACTAGGGAATCCAGCTGCCCTTGGCAGTGAATTAGGAATTTAGAACATATTAAAATTTTCACAAGATAAAAATAAATCATACTATCTTATTGATTAAAGCAAAGGATACATAGGTACCATACCAACTTATGGTTACTAATTTGTTCCCACGAGACACGCTAGACATCCGACCATCAATTTAGTCTATAATCGTCATTGGTAGTAATAGACATTGTTCTATTATGTTTTTAAAATACACATATCTAACATTGTAATAATCAATAAATTTAGTATATTGTAATCGTCATTGGAAATAACAGCCATTGTTTTTTTTTGAACGAACAGGAGGGGCTTGCGCCCCTACTGAAATTTATTTAAAAAGCAAAAAAGAAGTACAAAAGGTACAGCACAGGATTAGAGAAGGGAAAGGAAAGGAAAGTTCCTAGCAGAAAGCTCAGGAAACAAAAAAGGAAATAAAGAAAATAAGCAGAACTAAACAAGTTGCTCTAGCCATAAACTAATAAGAGGAAGGTACTTCTTCTTTGCGCGAAGTATAACTAAGCCAAAGACTTGTTTGAAGATTTGTTTGCACTGCTGGGAACTTGCTTCCTGTCCTCTGAAAATCAGATTATTCCTTACTGTCCAGATGCTCCAACACATAATGATAAAAACTTCCATGAAGAAAGGGACATTTAACCGTAACCTGAATTCTTCTATGATTTGGAAAGGGTTCTGAGATTGAGGCACCGCCATTCCAATTAAGCTCCAACATTCCTTGGCCAGCTCACAATGCAAGAACAAGTGATCAACAGTTTCTTCAATTGCTTCCTCACATAAAACACAATTATATGACGGTAAGAACATGTTCTTTCTTCTCAGGATATTTCTAGTGCTGAGCCTGTCTTGCACTAAAAGCCAAAAGAAAACTTTGTGTTTGTGTTGACATGATGACTTCCAGATCCATTTAAAAACTGGATGTACTGTTGCTAAACCTGAGAGCTGTTTGTAAGCTTTTGCACATGTGAAAGATTGGCTCCCCCAAATATAAGTCCAAGTATCACTGGCTCCCAAAGGCTGGAAATTATTCAGCATGCTCTCTAATTGTATGAACTGTTGAAAAGCTTCAGTTGACAAAGGCAGATGGAAGTCTTGTATTAGAGATTGACTGGCTTTAGCAGCAGCAACTGTTACGTTTGGTTTTTTGGCAAAGGAGTAGAGTTCAGGAAAAGCCAGCTTTGGTACTAAACCCAGCCACAGATCATCCCAAAAAAGACATGAATCACCAGACTGAATGTTGACTATGGCCATGCCTTTGAATTTGTTTAATAGTTTAAGAACATCTTTCCACCAAAAGGAGCCTTTTTTTGTATGATTGGGCAATCTGCCATTACTGTAATACTTTTCCCATACAAGCTGCACCCAAGGAATATCACACCTATTGAAGAATTTGTGTAGATTCTTGAGAAGCAAAGCTTCATTCTGAGTTTGCAGATCCAAGACTCCTAGACCCCCTTCAGTCTTAGGTTTAGTGACTAAGGTCCAAGCAGCCTTTGCGTTCACTCTGTTGCTTTCATCAGAACCTCTCCACAAGCAGTTTTTCCTATATTTATCTATGTGTTCCCTGACGGTGACATGCATATAAAAAGTGCTCATGGCAAAAGTTGGGAGAGCAGAGAACACCGAATTTGTCAGTTGTAACCTTCCTGCCTGTGAGAGAAAGATTGATGTACCTACTAATCTCTTTTCACATCTGCTAACAATTGGCATGAATTCCTCTACCTTTGGCTTTGTTAGGCCCAGAGGCAGTCCAAGATATGTAAATGGCAAAGAGCCAGTTGAGCAACCAAAGGTTCTAGCCAGGTGATTGAGCTTCTCTTGAGACAAATTAATAGGAACCATCATGGATTTCTGAAAATTCACCTTAAGTCCAGTGACTTCAGCAAAGGAGTTAAGTAAAGCTTTCAAGAAGAAAAGTTGATTAGCACACCCTTCCATGATGATTAGCGTATCATCTGCATATTGCAGTACTGGAAAGTCACTAGAACACTGTAGGGGAATTGGCAGGTTGAGAAGTCCGAGGTCTTTAGCTTTATTGATGAGTGACTGAAGCAAGTCTGCAGCTAAGACAAACAAAAGAGGGGAGAGGGGATCACCCTGTCTGACTCCCCTTCTGCAGTGAACAACTTTTCCAGGTACACCATTCAGAAGTACCGAAGATGTACCAGAGTTGAAGATGTCATTCATCCAAGAGAGCCATCTCTGTCCAAAACCCTTTGCTCTCATAATCTCAATCATAGCCTTATGCTCAATTTTATCAAAAGCCTTCTCAAAGTCTAGCTTCAAGATGATTATTTCCTTCTTGCTCTTATGACAGATGTGTAAGTATTCAAAAGTCCAAGCTAGACAGTCCTGAATCGTTCTTGACTTAATGAATCCATATTGGTTTTTATGCACCAGTCCTATGATGAAGGGCTGTAACCTTTTTTCCAGAATCTTGGTGAGCATCTTGATAGAAGTATTCAAGAGTGAGATGGGTCTGTAATCTGTAACTCTAGAGGGGTTGTCCACCTTTGGAATCAGAGTTATGAAGGACCTATTTATACTTCTTAGACAAACTTCACTAGAACAGAAGGCAGTAGCCAGATTATAAAAATCTTGCTTTATGATATGCCAGCACTTTTTAAAGAACTCATTGTTGAAACCATCTGGGCCTGGGGATTTATCATTGGGGAGGGCCTTAATGACCTCATCAACCTCCATTGCAGTGATTGGACTTTCAAGGGATGAAAGGTCTGCACTTTGCCCAAAAAACTGATGCAGGTCAAAAATCATTTTACTCTGGCTAGAAGTTCCCAATCTTTCTCTGAAGTGAGCCCATAAGAGATTAGCCTTCTGTTCATGACCATAAACAACATTTTCAGAACTATCTAGCAGATTATTAATTAAGTTTCTTCTATGTCTAATAGAAGCATTAGCATGGAAAAACTTAGTATTTTCATCTCCAAGCTTTACCCATCTAATGGTTCCTCTCTGTCTCCAGTATAATCTCTGTTGATGAAGAAGCTTTGACAGTTTGTCACTAACCATATCTCTAAAATTCCATTCTTCTACAGATAAATCTCTCCATTCTTCAATGCAGTCAAGGAAGTTAATAACCAATTTGATGTTGATAATTAACTGTTTCAGGTTAGACAACTTGGATTGCCAAATTCTGAGTGCAGCCCTCAGAGCCTTGAATTTGGCAGATAGAAGAAGTGCAGGATCGGTCTGAGAGAACTGTTCATTCCAAGAGGCTGCTACTAGTGGCAGAAAACTGTCACTTTCCATCCAAAAGTTCTCAAATCTGAAAATCTTACTCTTTGGGATAGTAGTCTTTATGTCAATTACACATGGCCAGTGATCTGAAGTTTCCATTACAAGAGCTGTAGCAGCAGTGTGAGGATAGGTAATGCCCCAGGCACTAGACGTGAAGAACCAGTCTAACCTTTCAAGCAGAGGTGGGTGTTGTTTGTTTGTCCAAGTAAATTTTCTTCCATATAAAGGAATTTCAGACAACCCCAATGAGCTAATGGCATCATTGAAAAGGAACATCTCTGAAATATTACCACCAGGTCGGTTTCTATCTTCAGGTTTTCTCATCAGATTAAAATCTCCTACCACAAGCCAACAAATATCATCTGGCATTCTGACATTACTAAACCAGTTCAAAAAATTCCTTTTGCCATCAGCATCGCAGGGACCATAGATATTGGTCAGAATCCAATAGGAGTTATCATGGCATGAAGAGAACTCTACTGACAAAGCAAAATCATTTCTGAAAACTTCCCTCCCTTCAAAAACTGCTCCTTTCCAGACTACAAGAATCCCACCAGAGGCTCCGATGGAGGGAATAAAACAAAAACTGTCAAAGGAGGAAGGGCAGAAAAGCTTGATAAAGAGAATATCAAAATTCTCCTTCTTGGTTTCTTGGATGCAAATTACATCACACTGGCTTTCATTCACCTTGTTTTTCAGAGACTCCCATTTGTTTTCAGCATTCAAACCTCTGATATTCCAGCATAGAACATTCCAGGATTTACTAAAACTTGTAGAATTCATAGGTAACACAGAAAAGAAAGCAAAAGCCAGGCATACATATGTTTAACATAAGTACACAGTTTGGCTTTTTAACGCCCATAGTGCTCACTAAGTTCTTTGAGATAAAAAGGAAAAAGATATCATCAGCCCAAAGGTGCCCAACTGGGCCAAAACCTGTCCACCATGTTGGGCTGGGGACTTCAGGAGGAGATGGGCCATCTCCTTCAGAGCTTGTTGGTTCCAGCAACATTATCATCATCATCTTGAGGAGCTTCTTTTGTAGACTTTTTCCCCATAGGAGTAGTCTTCTTCTTCTTGTTTTTTTCTACCGGAGCAGTCTTCTTTTTCTTGGATAAAGCATCATCTGACATTAATTCTATGTCCAAATCACAGAGAGCAGAACCCATTTTCCTTAATGCTTTGTTGGAAAGCATTGGAGGATCTGCGTTACAACCCAAGCAATTCTTGTTGCAGCATTTGGGATCTTTAAATCCACCTTTTTGTGTTTTGACTCTTGGGCTCCTTCTCACTTCAGTGTCCACAACGATAGTTTTCCCATTAGCCTTTTTCTTACAGTAGGGCCAGGATTTGCTACTCTTCTCTATATTTTCAGTGTTATCTTCCTGAGCGAATACCTCTATCCCCGAGAACTGTTCAATAGAACTGGCACTGTCAGCTTGTCCTAGTTCCAATTCTGCCGGTTTAACCCCAGTCTGTTCTTTTGCCTGTATAGCAACCGCTTCCTCCATTTGACTAGCTCCTGCCCTTTCCAAATCAGTAAGCTCTTTGTGTTCATCCTCTGCAATGCATGTTATTTGCTTCTTGACTGGACAAGATTGAGGTAAGACAAACCCCACAGAAGGATACTCTCCCAAAGCATTAATCAGAGTCTTTGTGCCCATAAATTCTTTAGTCTGACCAAATTTCCTTGGGGATAATAGAGAAGCAGTGAAAAAATTTGCCCATTCAGCAGGTACAGTGCAAACTGGATTCTTGCTATTAGATGGGGCAAAAAACTGTCCCCAGAGTCCAGAATGATCAAAAAAGGTAAAGCCTGGTGTTTTTCCCATCGAATGTTGACTAAACAATTCAATGGGTGTCCTTTCCAGAATCTGAATTCTCCCAAGAAAGATGTTTGCCGATTGGTTAGCAGGCATGGCAGCTTGTTCCTGTATTTCTGCATTATTCATTAAATCCTCTTCCTGAATCTCCATGGGCATCAAGGGAACATACTGATTTGGCATGATGACATCGACTTCCTGATCTGCTTCATGTGCTTCATGCTGGATGTCCACAATATTAGCCATTATTACTTCTTCAATCTCTGCTTCTTCATCAGCTTCATTTACTTGATCAAGAATTTCAGGTTGCACTGCTTCTATTTGTACTGGGGGGAAAAGTGGATCAATGATCATCTCCTGCTGATCTGGGAATGCATTAAGGTCCAGTTCTAATCCATTCTGAGGAACTTCATTGATGTTGATGTTCTGTACTATAGGGTTATGTTCAGGCCATGGATCCCAAGCTTGCACATCTTCCATGGGCTGGTTTTGGCCTCCAGGTAACTGCTCATTCTGAGGATTGGGCCCATTCTGAGGTGGAGGTGGGGGTTGAAATATAGGCCCAGGACCCTGCTGTCCAAAACCAAAAAAATCATATGGGCCATCTGGGGCAAAATCATCCGGCCCAGGTGCGGGGTCTTCATCTGCTGGCAGTCCCCCCAAAAGATTTCCCTGTAGGATTTCGCATTGCACAGTCCACGATTCCCCTTGAAAACCTTCTCCTTCTGTCAGGACTATAAACTGAGGCACAGACTCATAATCTATAACCCTAGCTCTGACAAGTAACTTAGCCAGATGTGCAGTATCATCAACCCAGTACATCACCCGGCCAAAAGGACTAATTGCATTAGCAACAAAAGCATCTTCACGATAATCAGGCGGAAAACCAAGAAATAACAGCCAACATTCCCTATTAAAATTCACTGCACGCCAGTTTCTACCCTTATTGTGCTCCACAAAGGAAATAAAGACATCTCCAAACTGAATCGGGCTCATCTGAATAAGCTGGTCTCTATGATAAGCATTACTGAATCTTACAAAGGCCTGACCTAGGTGAGTTGGCTGAATCTCTGTGAACGGCATTCTAGCTTCTTGGTTTAAGAAATCTGCTAGTACCCCTCTGATTGCTTGGAATGTTACCTGTTGACCTGGCAGCGGCTCAATGGATGCGATCGCGAGGTTCTGATTCTTGGCTCTTGGCGGTCGCAGCACCACAGTGCGACTCATCGCTCGTCTTCCAGGAACCTCCATCTGATTCAGCCCTCGCGGTACGAACACCGCCGGATCAACTCGTTGATACGCCATTTGTTCTTGCTGGGTGGATTCGTCGAGAAAGAGCTCCTCGGAGAGATTAACAGAGGAAGTGGGGTTTTCTTGCGTGGTGGTTTGCACAGTGTTGTTCACCAATCGAGCGGTAGCTGATGGCCAGTAAATAGTCTGAGAAGTCGAGGCGACTCCTAGGACTTCCCCGAAGCTGGAGAAACGGGGCGGTGTGGATGGGCCTGAAGTTGAAGGGACCAGCCTTCTAAACCATCCTGAAGAATCAACACTTATGGGCTTTTTGTCCTCAAAATTATCCAGTACCCTTCCAGCCGAAACGTCTTGGAGCCTTTCCCACTGCCAGCGACAGGATTTTGCAATATGGCCCCACTCGAAACAGACATGGCATTTAATCTGTGAGATGCACGCGTGCCTCGAATGCGATGAGGAGAGGCAGCGCCGGCATCGCTCGATGGCCGAGACGCCACCAGTGGCCTGCTTTCCCTTAAGCTGTCCCTGGGATTCAAAATTATACCGCCCTAAGTTCAAATCCAAGTTCAAATTCAAACTTGAATCTTCAACTGGCCGAAAAACCTGAGATACTGCCGTTTTCTCAATCTGACGAACAGAGCTCTGATTCGTACGCCCTCTAAGACTTACTGAATTTTTCATCTGATGAGCACCAAGATCAGAGAATACACCAAGACTGCAACCATCTCTATTTTTGTCATTGCTCCAGTTTAAACGGTCAAACACAGAACGCCTTGGAAAAGAGATTCTATCAAACACAGATTTTCTGAAACGATTCTTCTGAGCAAGAGAGGACGATCGAAGAGCAGAGTTTGCAAAAACTGGCTTAGAACCAAGCTTTTGCCTGTTTGCGCCAGTTAGAACCACATTCTGTGATTTTACCATATCGGCATAAGAAGGTTTCTTGCCAGCTTTAATCCAAGGAAACTGCTTTGGCTGCCCAGAAGCCATTAGGCGAGCAGCAGCGAGGCCAGCATCATTAAGCAGATGAAACGAAAGCTCAAACTCTTCACAAGAGAAACTACGAATTTTGTAAACCTCAAAGCCAACCGACTTGCAGGAGACCGAGAAAAGGAAAATTCGATCTTCTAGGCTGCAGACACTGAGAGCATCTCCTGGGCAGCCAAGAATAGAGCTCAGAGAGGAAGCAACAAAGGCTTCCTCTAACCGAAAACGGCATCTGCCAAAAGCTACCAGAAGAGAAAACCCAACCGAGGAGAGATTGCTAGCACCAACAGATTCTCCAAACTTACTAGAGATGAAGGCAGAGAACGCAGCTCCTGCTGCCTTGGAAGCCAGCGGAAGCAAAATTTCCGCAGGTCGGGTCATTGGCACCTTAAAGAAATAGACGGGGTTGCCGAGATCCTCGTGAGGTTGTTGCTGGCCACACAGACTGCGTGACCCTCCCTTAGGCGCTGGAGGAGGAGGGGCTGGGTGGAGGAAGGGGCAATGGCGGCGACGGTGCGGCTGCCATCGCGGCGAGCTCTCCAGTCGACCTGCTAAACCTTGGCCTTCAAGGTGCCACACTAGACACACCTCCGTCAACCCAATTCCATAACAGCCATTGTTCTATTATGTTTTTAAAATACACATCTCTAACATTACAAAAATAGCCTAAAGTAACCCTGGATCGGTGTGACCCAACTTTTGACATTAGCTTAGGTTGCTTCTCTCTCTTCTTGCATTGAATTGACTAACTTGTATTATGAACCATAGGCTATAGGCGCAGGTAATCAATAAAAAATAATCTCACTTTCCTTTTCTATTTCCTGGTGATTAACGTCCCGATTCTAGATTCCTGGCAGCCTTCTTCTCGATGCTTAAAATTCCACTGTTGACAATCTCAGAGCTTGCCAAGGATGACTCTCCAAGCAACAACTCCATCTCCTCAGGGTTCTGCTGTTGTTCCCATGGATGTTGCATCACCTTTCTCAACCTATCAAGCCTCTCGGAGACTTCCCTCATCGACGGCCTATTGATGCCAGATATCTCCAAGCACTGCTTTGCTAACTCTGCAATCTCTTCCAGAAACTCCATGCTTTCGTCATTCTTGAGTTGATCATCCAGTATCTCCTCCAGCCTGCCCTCCTTTGTCACATAAATAAACCTCAATGCTAGGCTCTTCTCATCTTCAGGTGCATCAAGATTGAAGGGCTTTTTGCGTGTGAGAAGCTCCAGGAGAACAACCCCGAAGCTATACACATCACTCTTGTCTGTCAAATGGCACGTCTGCATGTACTCCGGGTCAAGGTACCCACAAGTTCCTTGAACAAGTGTGACGAACTGCGACTCATCAGTTGGCGCTAGGATGGAAGCGCCAAAGTCCGATACTTTCGCTGTGTAGTCGCCATCGATGAGGATGTTGGAAGACTTGACATCTCCATGGAGGATCGGTGGGGATGCCCATGAATGCAGGTAGGCAAGCGCCTCAGCGGACTGATGGGCGATCTGTATGCGAGTTGCCAAGGAAATCTGCCTGCCATGGTTGCCATGTATGAGTTGGAACAATGTGCCATTTGGGATGAACTCATATACCAGCATCGGGACCTGCACCTCGAGGCAGCAGCCGAGTAGCTTAACGATGTTCCTGTGGTTGATTTGAGAGAGGATTAACATTTCCTTGCCGAATTCTTTCTTGTGCTGCTCATCAATGGACGTACATCGTTTTACAGCTACTTCGACGTTGCCTTTGAGAAGGCCCTTGTACACAGTTCCATGTCCTCCCTGGCCCAGCACTCGTTTCTCGTCGAACTTGTCGGTGGCTTCTTGCAATTCTGCTTCTGAGAATATTTTGAAAGCAATGCTACTACCTTGTTGTGATTTTATCTCCTCAAACAACAGCATACCTCCGTGCTGTTGGAAGTATCTCTGCTTGACGTGATGTAGCTTTCTTCTTTGTAGGATCAAGTATGCACATGTTATGGTAACGATGAGGACCACAAGTCCAACACTTGAACCTGCATGCATGATTCACCACATCGATATGAAATCACAAATTGTTTGTAGGAAGTATTATAAAACTATTTGTTCAGGGCATGCTTGTATTTATGCTATATTCTTGCTGCAGGCAGGAGCAGGATACCTACCTACGACTGGTATCACCAAAGAAGATGACTTCTGATTTGACATGCACCTGTCATCTATCATCGTTTTTCCTTGTGGACATATACATTTATAGCTTCCCTGCGTATTTTCGCAAGTTATCGCCCCTCTAGCCGTGCAATTATTCGTACTATTCTGAGAGCATTCATTGATATCTGAAAGGAAATAACAACACTTAAAACATATCAAAGACCGCTTAGAATCTTGGTATTGAATTTTCATTTTAATTTCTCTAGAGAGCAGATGAACCTGTGCATCCATCGCTGACATACGGATTGCCTTGATACCCATCCTGGCACTTGCAGCGGTAGCCTGGCCCATTTGTTGTGTTGACACAATCGCTATTGTTGCTAACACATGCATAGGGTGCATATGGACTGAGGTTCAGTTTAGCCTCCTCGCATGTGTCAAATGTAATCCTCCAGTCCATTACAACTGGAACTGTGCCGTTGTATGCATACCAGAACGATGAGGACGTCCTATATGTTGTGCTATAGCTGAATGCCTTCTCTTCCATTACTAGAATATAGCCGCAGCCACCAGAAGTGTTGTAGTATTCGTTGAAGTAAGTATCTAAGTACCCCAAGCCTTTTGGGACATCCAATGCACAGCAGCCAGCGCCAGCTGAGCACGAACCGTTTTTTGCTGTGTCTTCATCACCATTGCATGTGGTGTAGCAACCCGTGATGTACTGCACAAAGAACAGATGCACGGCAACTGTGTTAGCCCTTGTTAGCAGTGCTTCATACGGATGACGATGAAGGTGATCGTCAAGCATGTGATCCCGGTATTAAAATTTATGAAATGCTCGAGTTATTTAATCTACCAATGATGCAAGAAGATAAACGCGTGGATGTTTAGCGGTGAATCAAGTACTTCGACCCCGTTTTGGTTCAGAGAATTTTCACAGGAAAATCAAAAGAAACAGAAACAGAGGTATCACGGTCCAACCCGGGGATCCTGTTATGGGTGGCTACTGCTGGCGTGGGGAGGCAGAGGGGGCGGTGGCGGCTGCTGCAGGTGGCGGCGACTAGGGCAGGAAGAGAGGGAGAGAGAGAGAGATATAGAGGGAAGAACAATTGCTGAACTCTTTAGCATGAACAATCCTCACTTGTTGGCCCTAGTTGCTCAACTCTTTCATGCGAAATCGACATCGGGAAGAACAATCCTCACTTGTTGGCGCTAGTTGCTCAACTCTTTTGGATCCTCTTTTTACGATTCAACCTTGTGTCATACTCAGTAATTGATTGCTTCATTGGTACTTTTATTACTGCAAGAGGTTGTGGTTTTTTTATTAAAAAAATAAAAAAAAATTCTACCATCTACGCCTCTTGTGAACTCAGAGTAGTAAAGAGGATTTCAATGACGACTTGAGTTCACTGCTCTAACCAATATAACTTGTGAGAAGCAGGTAAAGACTGTGGTTCAACCATCAAATATGTGGATGACTTCTTATTTTGTTGCCTAACTAACATTGCGGCCTATCTGGAAGTAAGGGAGGTGCTAAACAAAGGTATGTTGAAGCGAATTGGAGATAGCAGTACGACAGACATCTTGCGAGACCGCTGTATACTGAACCATTTTAGTGGGCGGCCGATCACTGAGCCAGGAAACCCACAGGTTTAGGTCGTGGCTGATCTACTGACGGCGAGTGGTGGATGGAAGTCGGGGCGGGGGTGGGGGACGTCGGCGAGGA
The DNA here is from genome assembly GCA_022457205.1 of Saccharum spontaneum. Classification (NCBI taxonomy): domain Eukaryota; kingdom Viridiplantae; phylum Streptophyta; class Magnoliopsida; order Poales; family Poaceae; genus Saccharum; species Saccharum spontaneum. Next base: position 4,901,181 of record CM039583.1, on the reverse strand, counting down.
AGAAGACGACGCAAGCGGGGCAGCGGGCGTCGCGCGGAGGTTGAAGACGGGTCGCGCATTAGCTGCCCATAATGCTTTACCGCGCACGTGGGGCTTGACGACGCGCACGAGGCGGGACAACATGCGCGGGGCGACGTAGTGACACAGACGATAATCATGTATATTTATTTAGCAGTGTAGAGAGATAATAGCATAGACAGGTAATAGCGAGAAATATGTATAAGGTTAGTTTTGGTTAATTTTTACTTAACAATAGTCGCAGTGGGTAATTTATCATTATGTATAGAGGTACTTTAATTTTATTTTCTCCGATTAAAGTAAAATTTCTAGGTCCCGAGAAATTGACGTGAATACTACTTTTGTTGGCTAAATATATAGTAAATAAGACAATAGATATGTGAATCACGTACTTACCGGGTTACTTCTCATATATGCGAACGTGTCGCAGCCTATGACAAAAACTTTGTTGTCCTCGTATGAGAACCTGAATGGCGTGTATGTGAAATTTCCGCCTGACGACGTCGTGGACCGCGTCATGTTGCCCACGTCAAAATCATAGCACCGCCATGAGATGTCCATCTTCATCCAAGCTTTGGCGTCCGGCACGGAGATGTGGGTCACCTCGAACGGCCCGTTGAAAGGCCTGTAGGTGCCGTCGGCAAGGCGATTACAGTTGACGTTGAAGCCGGTGTGGATGGCGCACTGATGATCGCCGGCGATGCCGAACGGGTAGGGGATGTCGACGTCGCCGCACCGCGATTTGCATCCTGGCCGGTGAGCCGGCGTCACGTCGTCGGTAGCGGCGGCCGGGAGGCAGAGCAGGAGAGGAGAGATGGAGAGTAGAAGCACTGTAGTTGGGTACTTCGTCATCAGCTCTAGGCAGTAGTAGCTACTAGCTAGCTAGCTAGCTTTCTGTGGGTGCTGAACTAGGTTGTGGTGCCGTGCTAGTGCAATAGTGCTATATATATATACGAGTTGCCATTGAAAAGTCGTTGGCCTACAAGTTCATTTTTACCCTTCTATCTGCCAACGCATTGTCTAAACAAGAGTTCTTCCTCCCCAAAATCGATCACTCCCATCCTAAACTCTTAACTCCTGTCCACGCCCCGGCAATCGTGCGACACCTCACTGCTACAAAAATGATTTTAGGAGACAAGTTTGTTAATAGAGATCCACTCACCAGACCATGTCATATATAATAGAGTAGAAAACCCTAGCACACTCATTTCTCTCCCCACACCAGTCTCCTTTCTCTCTCCCATCTCACCACCAACGCTCCCCACTATAGCCGAGCATGTGAGGGCAAGGCAAGGAGGTGACCTGTGGGGACGCTAGATATGAGGTCAGCGTGAGGATGCAGATGCCAGGCCAAGGAGGTTACACCACACCGGCTTCGAGCTCGACGTGAGGATGTGGCGTCCTGGGCCAAAGAGACACGAGGAGTTGGCATGTCGGGCCAAGCATATATAGGAGGCAGTGGAGTCGCCGAGACACAGAGACGTGGGAAGGTGGTCAGGCCGACAAGGCGCAGGGAGACGATGGGTCATGGCAAGTAGGCATCGGGCACAAGCACGACCGCTGAGGGTGAGCCCTCTTCCTCTCTCAATCTCCCTCACCCTCTCTCCCTCTAGTATATCTTCACGGCGGATCCAGTGAGGGAAGCATAGCTTTTTTGTTTTTTATTTATTAACAAAGATGGGTATATTGGATCACCTCTAGAAACCCTGATTAACCGTGACCCTGAACCAGAGGCGGATGCCTTACTCGCTTCTGTTAATTCTTTTTGGCTGAACTTGAAAATGGGTATTGTAGTAGTGCCTCCGCCAATGACCGAACATGACCGCACCCCTGTTTCGCCTCCACATTTAGACCCTCTCCACTCAATCTAAGCTTGTGGCCCATTTAGACCGATCGGAGTGGTGCACGCATAGGAGTCTCCACTATCGACTAGACAGGCACGATTGCGCCCCTTCTGCTGCTCGAACACCCCTCCGCCCTCAATTCTAACCCTCTTCACTCAATTCTCCCGCACCCTTGCTCCAATGCATTCGAGCCTCATCCACATACCTCATCTGGCGTGCCCCATTGCCACCCCCAAGCATAGTAGGCAAGACTAGGAGAACGAGCGCCACCAACCTCGACATGCAGGCACGAGCAGAGGGAGGCCCTGCCAGCAGCAGGGTAGGATAGGCAAGCTAGAGAGGATGGCATGAGGAGCAGTAGCGAGCCGCAAGCAGAGGAAAATGTAAGGGGTAAAATTGTCATTTCCTGCATCAATTAACAGTCAAGCAACAACAGGTTGATGGGATGTTTATAAGTTCCACTGATATTAACAAAAAAGCAGTGCAGTTACGCTTAGGCTTAGTTGTCACATAAAGAAAGAAAAAGAAAGGAAATTCCACTGATATTAACAAATATATAGTTTTGAGGCCAGATAAGTAAGTTTTAAAAAAAAGGACCAAGAAAGAAGTCATACTTTTTTTAAGGCCATACAGGTAATTTTCTCTCTTACAAAATAAGTGTGTAGTCACTGTTAGTATTAGGTGTCTCAGAAAAAAAAAGAGAATAAAGCGAAGCACTATTCCCTAAAAAAAAAGCCAAGCACTACAAAACTAATTTTTGGGTCCAGGTCAACTGTACTATTAGCTAGGACCTTCGCTTTCCGCGGGCTCAGCTGGAATGGTTCGAATGATGTACACCACGCAGTCGTCCACAACTTGCAGCCGCATGTGCAGCTACGAACAAGAGCCACACACGATTCAATTCGGCGATCGAGTCTATCTCGTGGATCCAGTCCAGGCACCATCATCCTCGCTTTAGCATTTTGAGTTGGCCGGTACGGGTGACTTGGACTCGGTAAGTCTTCCTAGCTGGCAACTTAGCTGTCCAGACGAGTTTAGCTAGACCGATTGACCCAGCTAGCTAGCGAATATAACTAGTGGTACGTACATCGAGTCAGCATCAGCAATGCAAGTAGATGCTTAAGTGATTTGAATTTGATGGTACTAATATACTATGTAATATTGACAATTAAACTTTAGACGACAGTCACTGATAAAATAGCTAGGCTAAGATAGACAGGTTGGAGAACCGTACCAGCTAGCTACGATATACCAAATTTAATTTCGACATCCTCCAACCTTAGGCCCTGTTCATCTGGTTTATAATCCGTCTTATTCGGTTTGTTTTTTCAGCCGTAACAGTATTTTTCTCTCAAAAAAATCAGTCAACAGTGTTTTTCAACCGGCTTATAATTCCAGCCAACCTTAGTACGTAGAAACGAAATTTGGAAAAGGAAACTTTGGTGAAGACCGGGCCGGGCTCCAGAGAACACGAACACCGTTACCGACGCCTCCTGCGTACACCGCCAACCAATTGCCTCCTGCGAGGCTGCGACACCTGCGGAAGCTTTTTTTTATAAAGCGTACCTGTATTAAAACATTAAGGAAACCAAACCAGTACAAATACAAGTACACCGTAGAAGGATACTGAGGACAGCTGTCCAACCCTACATGCAAAAAGGACCTCTAGAAAAACAGAAATTGCAAACTGGTCCTTGGACCCTCCTTGGACGGAAGACTCCTGTAGAGATTGTCGCCGGGAAATGCCGACTCCAGTCGCCACCGCCGAACCCGAGGCCAGATGGAGCTTCATCGCACAAAGGCTTTGAGGTGAACCGCAGTAGAAGCTCATCTGCACGGACAAGCTAAAGCCATCGCTGAACGCCCATCAGTCGGGGCCACGCCCCAAGCTCCGTCGGCCTTGGAAGCAAGCTCGCTGACGACGACGAACGCCGCCACAGGGAACTCAAGCTTGATCCATCCTCCTGGCTTCCACATCACCCGCAGCATCCTCCGCACCCTTGAACACAAGGCGGCGACTCCGTCGCTGGACAGAGACGACAAGCCGCCACCGACCGACTCCTGTACAGGGCTCTATATGCGGAGTCCTACCTCCATGGACTTGCCGCCGGCACCGGAGTGAAGCACCGACAAGACGGCGACGAGCCCAGAAGGGACTTATTCCTAAGCGACGTTGCCGCCACCGTCTCGGCAACACCTGTCAGAAACCTAACCCTAGACTCGCTAGGACCAAACCTACGACCTACAACACCAGCCGGCGAGGAACCCATGGTCTCCGCCACCTCACGACGCCCCTGAGGCCATCGGAGGCGGAGGAGACCGCCGGCCCCGCCGGCGGCGACCGGATCGCCTTTTTCCCTCTAGCAACTGTAGCAAAGAAGAGGCTTCGAGAGAGGAGAAGAAAGGCGCCGTTTGTTGAGTCGTGGAGAAAGTTTGACTGACCTGCGGAAGCAATTGAAGTGTGTTCGTGCATGATTTTGCTTGGGATGGT